>CAJQZJ010001466.1:2763302-2785965 GCA_907164525.1 Lophiomys imhausi | reverse complement strand
TGTGTGTGTGTGTGTGTGTGTGTGTGTGTGTGTGTGTGTGTGTGTGTGTCTATATGTATGCCTGGAAGCCAGAAGAGGGTACTGGATCTCATTATAGATGGTTATGAGCCACCCTGTAGTTGCTGGGAATTGAGCTTAGGGCCTCTGGAAGAGCAGTCAGTAAGTCATCTCTCCAACCCCATATATCTCAATATATCTTAATTAGGATATATATCTTAATTAATGTTTGACGACTACAAACTCTCAGCTGGGCCTGTGTAGATGAAATTACTGTTATATACTTTCCTGATTTCAATGACAATAGCTAGTGAGAAGTGGCTAGCGTAAAGCTTTGTTCTGTCCATAAATACATTATAGTTTTAACTTATTTAGCTCTCAAAACAATGATGTAAAGGAGCCGTTTTATCGCTAAATAAAAGTGATAAACCTTTTTTTTTTTTCAGTTAAAGAAGGTAAACTTTAAAATGAAGATAACTTTCCTCATTTTCTTCATGAAGCAAGATGAAGTGATTAACGTTAGGTCACAAGTGACAAGACAGGACTCAGTCCAAGTAGTCTTGACTCCCGAATCCACACACTTGACATATGCCCAAGTGACTGCAAACAAAGCCTCTACCTTTTAAGAAGGAAAGAAAGTCCTGTGATAGTAAGCATCCTCCCACCCCAGACAGATATCTTTAGTATATCCTCCTGTGAAGAATTGAGTACTCAGTCTCCTGGAGAGTATTAAATGCCTGCCTTTGCAATGAGACACACAGAAAGGACTGACCAATGCAGGAAATCTTTCATCTTTTCATAAAATACTTCCTAATTTAGTGATTGATTTTTGTCATTTGCATAACATAGATTTGCAAACAAATTGGGTTAATTTTCAGGTGAAAAGCTCTGTGGGAATTGGTAGCTTTTCCGCAACATAGGGAACATCTTGATCACAGAGACTTACATTTCGAATAACAGCCTTGCTTTTACAATCATGGGGCTTTATTTTATAAAGCCAATAAGATGTAATTACATCTGTGGTGTTATTAAAAAAGCAAAATTAATTTGTGTTGCAGAAGGCTGTGGAGAATTTCATACTCATGTGTGTCTATGCATAGAACTTTGAACAGTCTTAAGACACTGCTCTGAAGGCTAGATACACCAAAACCCTCACTATAATAATGAGAAATAGTTTCATCTTGTGCTTTAATAGAGCAACAAAGGAAGCATTCCACTTTTACATTTACTATCAAGTGTGATTATGTCATTCTAAGTTTTGGATAGGTCTTTCATGTACTGTAATCAGATCATCCATTAGAGTTTTGGAGGTGGGTTATAAGTTCTTAGAAAATTAGTAGTTTAAATACAGATTTTTTTTTAACCTTGAATTCAGAAGTTAAAAAATAACAGTCCCAAAAGAGTCAAATTAGGTGTTAGTAGAACTGATTCCTTCTGGAAGTCTAGCCAGAAATTTTTCTTTTCCTATTCCAAATCTAGCAGCTAATGACATTCTTCTGTTTGTGGCTTTTTTTTTTTTTTTTGCTGTCCTCTTATAAGGATTATTGGATTATATAGATCATGTCAAGATAATCCATAGTAATCTTCTCATCTCCAGGTCCTAACTTAGCCTGAACATACTCATAGGCTATGGGGCCAGGTCCTAAGTCAGTCTGAGCATACTCATAGGCTGTAGGGCTGTGATGTTGCATCTTTGTGAAACCTTTGTTTGACTTATTAACAACCACAATCTATTTCACATTTTATTTCATCCTATTCCAACTTTGAATTCTTTCTTTTTACATATTGGATATTTTCACTGTAAGTAACTCAAAAATGATTTGTGCACTGTAAAATAATTTGCTAAATCAGTCCATCCATTTGTGCTTAATGATTGTGGTCCAGTACGTTTATTGTGTTTACTGCCTTGCTTTCTTATAACCATTGTCTATAAACTAGAGTTGAATTTATTGACCCCTTAAATAATTTAAGTAGTAGAAACCACTTATCTTTATGTGGTTGGCCTCTATCTTTCTTCTTATAGCAGTCTCAGGCTTATTCATTCCTCTAATTTTAACAGAATTCTTTAGCTAAAAGATTTTGAATGCATATAAGAATGTAATATCGTTAAAGGCCGCCAAAAAGAAAGAATAACAGAATTTCAGAGCTGAATAGAAAGTAAAATTAAAAATCCCTCAGAAAGCATTTATCCAGAGGACCAAATGCTGTGAGTCCCTGAGATAAAAGAAACTTACTTTTCTGGTCAGGAGGAATGGATGACAGAGACTCTGTATGTCATTCAAATGAGAGACAAGCTTCAGGCTCACATTGCCTGTGTGTCCATCGGTAAAATCTCAAGGCCATTTGGTTTTCTTGGTCACAAACATAAACAAGAAAAGAACAAGTAGATTTAGTTCCTGTGATGGAACATCCCGTGACAATGTGTGGAACAGATTGAAGCATAATAACTTTTGTTATTATTTAAGAGCATACTTTGTTCTGAAAAAAAAAAGCTGGCTGTTTTTTCATAATCTTCAGATGCTGAAAGTGTTTCTATTTGTTTTGGTAGGTAGTGGTAGCACAGTGGATCCTGAGAGGTCTTTCTAAAATAGAATGAAAGGATGGGCCTGGAATTGTCAAATAAAAGGATTCTGGGTAATTCAGTGAGCTGTGGGCATGCTACTTCCCATACACTAGTCTGAGAAATAAATAATTAAGACACAAATGGGGAAAGAGAAGTATTTTTGGTAAGATAATGTCAGGAATAATTAAATAATATAGACAATTTTGTCCTATGCTCTTGATGCTCAGTTACCTAATAAAATGCACCCTAAGGAAAAAGCAAAGATTTTAATTTAGTTTTTAACTTCATGGCTCCCTTCTCCACCATGTTCTCACACTTTAAAAATGAGTAATTATTGCAAAGGCACTGACTGGATACTTACCATACATCAGATCAGTCAACATCAGAGAATGATAGACAAGTCAATAAACAATGCTGATCTGGTTAAGATGGTGAGCTGGCACTTCACATGATGTCTTCTCTTCCACAACATCTCACAGTATGAAAAGGTAAGATACACGGCCATGATGAGAATGATCAAGGATAGAGGAAAATGTGGAGGAGCTATTGCAATGCCTCTGAAAACTTGCATTCATGAAAAAAAAAAAAACCTAGAGTGAAATAGAGAATTAATAAAACTCTGAACACTACAGGATAGACTAACAAAATGCTGTGTTAGATATTCACAAGCTTTTTTGTGTATGTAGATTATATGTATAGTAGAATATGTAGATATGCACAAGCTCATATGCTTCTCATTGGAGAATAGCAATTTGAAAGGAAGAGGTGGAATTCAGAGCCTCAGAGAATTTGCAGAGTTGGAGAACATATGCATGTTTGTTTGTGTGTGTGTGTGTGTGTGTGTGTGTGTGTGTGTGTGTTTGCTTATGTGACTGCACCTGCATGTGCATTTGGGGGCCATGGATTAAAGATAGCTATATGGCTTGATTACTCTCTACTCTCTACTTTAAGAAAGGGTCTTTAACATGAACCTGAGGCTTGTTGATTTGGCTAATTGAGTTAGGGTGCTTGTTCTGGGAAAATCAAGCAAAACAAAACCCCTTGTATCCACTTACTGTGTTGTTTTGGGATTACAGATGAGTCACCACAGTCATACCTGCCTCACACTTACATGGGTGATAAGGATCTGAATTCTGCTCCTTGGGGTTGTGCAGGAAGGATTTTTAACCACTGAGCCAACCCCCCAGACTGAGAATGAGTATTTCTTATGAAACTGAAGGCTTGAGACTGGAGAGAGGAACCTGTGATTAAGAGTAGTTGTTGGCCTTCTAAAGGACTGGGTTTTATTTCCAGTTCTCACATCCATTTGGGTAAGTCACAGTCACCTTTTAACTCTAGTTTCAGCAGCTCTGACACTCTCTTTTGACCTTAGTGGACACATCCACATGTGTTTGTATACACCCCCCCCCACACATACACATACATTAAGATAAAATATACTAAAAACAATAAAGTCTCTACAGCTACAGACCCAGTTGGAGAAATAGTGCAAATTGTAAGACTCAGTGTTGTCTGAATACACAATATGAGCCCTGCTTTAGCATATTTATCAAAACTTTAGAAGATGAAATCTAAGTATTCCAAATAAGAATAGAAAATTTTTAGATGATTTTTTTCTCTTTTCCTTTGTATAGATTATAGAACTGTGGGTGGGTTGAAAACCTCCCTTCCTAGAGGACAGAGATGTGCAAGTGGTTTAAAATACATGAACTATGGGGAAGATGTTATAGTTCCACTTTACTATAATTGTGTGTGTGTGTGTGTGTGTGTGTGTGTGAAACATAGAGCCAAATTGCTCATTTTGCAGATGAGAGAAATCAGGAAGTGTACTCAATCATCAATTAAAAGAACACAGACAAAAGAGCTAAGCTCTGGAAAATCCTATCTGCAGTTGGGCACAAAACTCGTACGAGAATAAGAAGATAGAAGTCAGCCAAATCGATGGTGCTGGGAGACAATGGCCGAGACCTATCAGATATTGAAGAAGAATAAAGTGATGGGCCAGCACATGGGAAGAACAACCCTGGATTGCACTAGGAAAGAAAAAGCATTGGTAGAAAATCTGAATGGAGTATCAGTTACATAATTATGTTAATTTCCTGATTTTAGAAATTGCAATAGGGTTATGTAACAAAATATTTTTATTTATAAACATTTATACTTATTAATACCTAACAAGCATCTATAAAACACCTAAACCTTATAACCTAAAACCTATAATCTAAAATCTATAATCTATCAAAAATTCCTTAATACCTAAAAACATGCTAATACCTATCTAAAAACACTTAACACTATTTTAAGTTTCTTAAAAGGATACTAATATTCTAAACATAGGTCCATGCAGGATGGCTTGGTTTACAGCAGTCCTGGAAGGCAATCCCTTTCAAAGATTAGTGTCATTGGACCTTACTTTGCCAGATCATAAGGCCGGTTTATTTCCACCACCAAATTGTGACCAGTTTATAAAATCTGTCTGTTCTAACCACCAACCAAGGGCAGTTTTTTTTTAAGATTTTTTTTATAATTTATTTTTTATTCCTTCAAGTTACATCTCAATCACAATCCCCTCCCTACTCCCCCCTCCTGTCCCACCCTTCCATCCTTTTCCCCCTCAACGTCCCCATCCTCTACCCCTTTTTTTTAGTTTAAGGTATATCTTTTGCCCCCAACAGCTCCCCATTTCAGTCCAACAAATGGTTCTTTCTCTTATAACAATAAACACAATACAAAACAACAGAAATAAATAGGCCACAATTATGAGAGTTATATGGCTTAGCATACATTCCCAATGTTCAGTTCATATGTTTTTGGCACCTGACTTTATCATTCTACTATCTAACCATCTCCATGAGTTTAAAGTTCTATATCTAACTCAGCTTTCATACTAACTTGCATCACAATTTTAAAAACATCTTCTTAGATCCAGAACACCCTCTTGATTCCTAAACAACTCAAAATTTAACTATGAGACTCTAGCTATCTATTCTTCAACCACCTCAGAGACCTGAGAGGGATAAATATATCTGATTATATAGGAAGTGCAGGGCCCGCAGCTTCCAAAACTAAGAAATGACATACCAGTGGCTGCCTGGACAGTTCCCATTTTCTCTCCATACATTACAGCATCAATCTTCAGCCATTTGGCCCCATTTCTCTGACAGACATTGATTGTAGAGCAGGAATTATGAAGGACTTACCTACCCTGTCTTGGCAGAGCTAGGCTGTCAACTTACCTGCTTCCAAGTTTTGTCCTTTTTGGACAGCATTCTGTCTACAGTTGAAGCAAGAGGTTTTTCTTTCCAAGAGATAGGTTTGTCACTAATCCAACCATCTCACACTGGAGATTCTTCGATGCTCATCTTCTACTTGGAGTAGAATAGGGGGTGCTGTCAGGAGCTGACATGTCTCGATATCAAAAAATCTTCAGTAAAGAAAACATCTTTGAATGCCATACTCTGTAGATATCATGAGGTTTTTGAAGACACCCTATCTATCTCTTATGTTTAGATAAGCAAATGTTGCTTGTCTCTTAGCAAATTGATTTCTGAGTAGCTTAGAAAATAACTATGATAGACTGTCATAGTAACGAACAAAATGACATGCTTGCATGACTATTAGTTTGCATTTCTTAATTATCCTAAACAATTTATGACAGTTGGTAGCAGAAGGCCAAAACTTCACATTTAATTTTTAAGCATTACTAGGTACAATACCTTTAAGAAGCGTTACCCTTAATTTTGTATCAATATACAAAGATCAACACCAATGTGGCCAAATATAATCATTATTTTGTATCAATATACAAAGATCAATATCTATGTAGCCCAATACAATCTTAATTTTGCATCAATATACAAGGGTCAATACCATTGTGGCTAAATATAATCTTAATTTTGTATCAATATACAAAGAGCAATACTGATGTAGTCCAATGCAATCTTAATTTTGCATTAATATACAATGATCAAAACCAATTTAGCCAAATATAATATTAATTTTGTATCAATATACAAAGGTATAAGGGCATATTCAATAATCTGTTCTTTTTTCTTGATCTTTCCTATACTATGTCTATGTCCCATTTTTTCTCAAGTCTGTTCACTCCTACATAGGAGAGAAAGAAGGATATAGAAAAGAAAAAGAGAGAAGTCCCTGGGCCTAACCTCCAAAACCCATTTAACAAGACCATTTAACAGCTTGTAGTCTTTTCTCCTAAATAACAAAATTTTCTGTTATCCATCAAATAACCAAGAGCAGATTTTTAAATCAGCTAAGACTTCCCTCCATAGCTTTGTCCCAGGCATGTCTTAAAGCTGAAAGCCTCTCCAAGCAGCTACTGAACTCTTGCTTGCCTTGCTCACTTTTCTGACGCTCTGGGACCCCAAGACAGACAGACACCTTCAAGGAACTATCAGTATTTTTTATGCCAGGCCTTTGTCTTGGAATATAACAATATAAATTCTGTTAATGGCATGCCTTGCTGTGCTCTTCTTCAGTGTGACTTATCAATCAGTGAGGGCAGGAGGAAGAAACTATGTTCCAGAAGTAACTTATTAAAGCTTTTTAAAAAGGGTAACTAAGCTTAAAAATATAATAAAAATAAAATATAAAGCTTTCAAATGATAATTTACCAAAAGAATACTTGCCTTACTGGCATGAAAGGAAAAATAGTCTTAATTTCAGTTAGAAGGTTAGAGTGCAGGTTGCCACATAGCTCACACACACTTGGATTTCATTTTAAAAGGTTTTTCTCATATATATAAAGGATAGTTTTGTTGTTTGTCATTAAAAAGGCAGTTAAGAGGTTTAAAATGTTGTAAATAAATCAAGAGTTACTACAGTTCAACCTGGTTTTCTAAACCTCTAAGAGTTGAAGTAATTTGGAGCTAAGGTAAAATATTTGAGAAGGGTGGTGTTAGCCCATGCCTTTAACTCCAGCAGAGACAGGAGGATCACTATAGAGTTAGTTGTCTTGTAGATTCTAGAGTTACAATGAACAGGGTGATGATGGTGCACACGTTTAATCCCATCACTTGATAGGGGTACACCCTTAATCCCAACACAGTGGAGCAGAAACATGCAGATCTCTGAGTTCAAGGCCAGTCTGACACAGAACAAGTTCAAAATAGAGAAAAACTTTGATCCAGGTTTGATAGTGCACACCTTTAATCCCAAAAATTGGGAGGCACATGCCTTTGATCCTAATACTTGGAAGGAAGAAGCAAGCACATAGGGTTTGCAATGATTTAGTTTAAAAGCAAAAGGCATGCTGAAATTAAAAATGAATCATCCTTTGTGATCTCAAAATATATACACTTAAAGGTATGTTTAGTTCCGAAATATCAAAACAGTTTTTTTTAAATCTCAATTGAAAGATAATACTTTTTATATTGTCAAAAAACCCATTTGCTCCAGGAAAGATATTACCTACCTCCCCCCCCCAAAAAAAAAGTAGTGCCCCTGAATTAGGATTAGGGCAGGACTCTATTCTTATTTTCTGGGAAATTGAAAGCATCCATCTAAGGAGTCCAGGGACAACTGGACAACTGAAACTTGGAAGAAAAGGGATAAGACACCAAAGAAGACAAGTAGCACAGATGATCTAGCCTTGCGGACTTTCTCAATAGCTGTTTCCTCAAAAATCTACAACCAGAACAACTCAAAATGGCCAACTAAGATGGTTTAGCCCCACAGACTGTTCCAGCCAGGACTTAGTAAAGCGCTGAAGTTCAGCCTCTAACTTCAAACTTCTTAGGGCATTTAAATAGCTGAGCACAAAAGGATTGAACATAAAATGTTATTATTAATTTGCTTAACCATTTTTCCATTCTTATTTGGGCCCCCAAACAGGTTTTCTACATTCCAAATCAAAAGGGGGTAATTTTAAGAGAGCACTGTCCCATTCCCAAAAGGTGGGATGGGTTATTTTATTTTATTTCCCCTTTGCTCACTTGATGGTATATAGATGTTTGCTGTTATTTAGGGGGATTGGTTACATAGTCTTGCTAGATAGGTTTTGGAGGTTAGGTCCAGGGATTTCTCTCTTTTTCTTTTCTCTATCCTTCTTTCTCTCCTATGTAGGGGTGGAGAAGATTTGAAAAATAAATGGTATATAGACATAATATAGGAATGATAATGAAAAAGTGACAGATTATTGAATATTCTCTTATATCTTTGTATATTGATACAAAATTAAGGTTAACTCTCTTTAAGGTATTGTACCTATGTAATGCTTAAAAATGCAAGGTGAATTTTTGGCCTTTTGATAGCAATAGTCACAAACTGTTTAGGATATTTAGGAAATGTAAACTAAAAGTCATTCAAACGTTATTTTGTTAGGTACTAGCATAGTGCATCATAGATGTTTTCTAAGTTAATCAGAAATCAAGTTGATAAAAGACAAGCATCATTTGATTATCCAAATATTCAGAGATATACAGGTGGTCTTCAAAAACCTCAAGAGATCTGTAGAATGTGGCATTCAAAGATGTTCTCTAAACTTAAGATTTTTTTGATATTGAGACATGTCAGCTTCTTACAGTACCCCTTATTCTACTCCAAGTAGATGAAGAACATCAAAGAATCTCCATTTGGAGATGGCTGCATTAGTGGCATTCTTGTCATTGGGCAATAAAAAGTCCTTGCTTCAACTGTAGACAGAATGCTGTCTGAAAAGGAAAAAACTTGGAAGCAGATAAGTACACAGCCTACCTCTGCCAAGACAGGGTAGGCAAGTCCTTCATAATTCCTGCTTTATAATTAATGTCTGTCAGAGATACTGGGCCAAAAGGAGGAAGATAGATGCTCCAATATATTGAGAGAAATTGGAGACTTCTCTCAATAGCCAGTGTCTGTCATTTCTTAGTTTTGAAAGCTACTTGCTCTGAACTTCCTTATTATTCAGGTATATTTATCCTTGTCAGGTCTCTGATGTGGTTGAAGACTAGATAGTTATAGTCTCACAGTTAAATTTTAATTTGAAATGTGCTAGGACTAAGAAGATGTTTTTTAAGTTGGTAATGCAAGTTATGCATAGAACTTTAAACTCATTGAGATAAACAACAGAATAATAATATCAGTTACCAAATATGTATGGACTGGACATTGAGAATGTATGTTATACTCAATAATTTTCATAATACTGGCCTAATTGTTCTCACTGTTTTGTATTATATTTACTATTATTAAAAAAGAGCCTGTTATTGGACTAAAAGGGGGAGCTGTTGGGGAGAAAAAAGATATACCTTAAATTAAAATACAACAACAAAAAGCAGATAGGAAGGTGAGGGCGGAAGAAGGTAAGAGCGAGGGATTAAGGAGTGATGTTATGCATTCTAAATGTAAATTAATTGGTCCTGCTTGATGTTTGTTACTTTGTTTTCTAATCATTGTCTCTGATTGGTTGATTAAATGCTGAGGCCTGAGATTGGGCAAAGACAGAGAAAGGTGGGACTAAGGTGCAGGCTTCTGAAGCAGAGAGGTTGATGGGTAAGAGAAGCCGTTAAGAGAAGAAGCAAGGAGCAGGAGAAAGGAAGATACATGGCATGGGTTAGAGAAAAGAACATCATCCACATGACCTGGAACATCAGCATAGTGTGGAGAAAAACAGCCCATGGGAATGTATGTATATTATATGGGGCTTTATTCAGAAATAGAATTAAGATCTAGCTAAGATGGGCCAAAATTGCACAATCTGGGCTAAGGCTTGTTAAAATCCTTGTGGTGTCTGTGTGTTCATTTATAATGATGGGTTAAGGATTAACACCGCTGACCAATTAAATATAATATAAGTACTAAATGATAATTTAATTAACCATTTTCAACAAATGGCACTCAAGTAAGGGAATTAGAATCCATGCTTACACCTTGAGAAGGCCTGGGTAAAATGCAATTTCCTAGCCAAAGAACCGGGAATTGAACCCAAATGAATTTCAAAGGCATGGTTCCCTTAACAAAAGCTGCTGCCTTGCAGCAAAGATAGAGAGCTAAGGCATTGGCTCCTCTTTATGTGCTAAAAAACTGACAGCCTTCTAGACAGAGCTAGGGAATGAAATTCACCACCTAGATTAAAAATGGAGGAATTCATAATATCTCAGTACATTTGGATTCCATTTGAGTTTGTTTCTCTTAGCATGCAAATGATTTTTACACTGACAATTGAGCTTCTATGTATCATTTCTGAGAAAGATCAGACTAAGATAGGCTTAAAGAATAGAGCTTATAGATGGAACAGTAAGTTACTAACCATGACAATGTGGGAAGGAAGGAGGCCTTTCCTGATAAATAAGACAAAATTGATGGCAACTAAAGCTCAGAACTCCCTGGCTATTAGATGTTTGTCAGGAGTATCTGGTATTGACCTGCCAATGAAATGCGGACACAACTAGATTCCAGGGAATAATGAACAAAACTTTAATTGCAGCATGGTATGGCACAGTTATACCAAGACTTTTAAAATGTTGTTTCTTTGCTTGATTTTTGTTTAGATATGAGGGATTTTGAAATGTTTTTGGACAGATTTGGAATTGTCATGTAGTTCAGAGTTGCTCTCTGGGTTACAAAGTTACTATTATCTGGGATTTAAGTTAAATATTTGAGCTGGGTAGTAATGGTACACACCGTTAATCCCATCAAACTGGAGGAAGAAACAGGCAGATCTCTGAATTCTAGACCAGTCTGATTCAAACAATGAAGGGAGGGCGGACTCCTGCTGATAAGATAAAGCTGCTTGCTATGGCAAATCAGAATTCAAAATGACACATTTTTTTGTCCTTGAAGGTACTATGTAGGTTTTTTTCTTAGAAATAAATGATAATGACCTTACTGATCTAATGGATAAATACACATAATCTTAAATTTATGTAAAGAGAGTCACAAGCCTTAGATGTGGGGCTCCCACAGAGAACTGGTTTCAAGAGGCATTGTGCCCCTAAAAGAGATATGTTAGGAGCCAGGCCTGGTGGCACAGAACTTTAATCCCAGCACTTGGGAGGCATATGCAGGCAGATCTTTGTAAGTTCAAGGCCAGCCTGATCTAGAAAGTGAGTCCAGGATAGTCAAGGTTACACAGAGAAATCCTGTCTCGAAATACCTAAAACAAGAGAGAGAGAGAGAGAGAGAGAGAGAGAGAGAGAGAGATGTTAGTCAATGTAAGGACCCAGATTTAGGCTGGGGAAAGAACATGCAAGCTGCATGCCTCCCACTGTCAACAGTTAACAAAACATAAAATAAAATAGCATATCATGCTACTCTCAACCAATTTCCTCAAGAATGGGTCCCCCATGGGAGAATTGGAATTCAGACTAATACAAAATGGTTTAATTAATATTATTGTTTAATAAAGGTAATTCAGTTATTTAAATTCATACCTTGATTCCAAAAGTTGGAAGACAAGGAAAAAAAAAAAAAACAGGTTCCTTGGGTGTTCAAGGCCAATCTAATTTACAGAGCCCTAAAGAGCAAATTAAGACAGCCTAAACTACAAAAAAAAAAACCTATCTCCATAAAGATAAATATATCCACATAAAAATTAAATCTCCAAAGAAAGGTGAAAAAGAAAGACAAAAATATGTGAATGCATACCTTTGATCCCAAAACCTGGAAGACAAAGGCAGAGACAGATAGGTTCCTTTTGAGTTTGAGGCCAACCAAATGTACAATAGCCAGAACTACACAGAATAAATCTGGTTCAATCAATAAATTTATGTCAACTGTAGAGGAGAATACTAAAACTACACACAGTCTTATTCTTAATTTTCAACTTAAAAGTGATTATATATAGCCATATATATGTAATAATAATTACAGAAATAAAAAAGTCTTTCATTCAAATTAGATCAAATCGACTGGAAAGGCCTCCTAAAGATTTGGCTACAAAGGAACAAACAGGTAACTTATATTTGGTGATTCTACTATGTGGGAATAGCTCAAACTGGGTAATATGTATCATATATATGATATATATCTATGAGATATATATAATATTGGAAATATACATATCTCCAATAAAAATCTTACTGGCTACATAGAAGCCATATGACTTACTATTACATGCCATCCTTTCATACGACATGAATGGTGACTTACAATAGTCTTTCTTCTTTCAAACCAGAAAATCTTCCTTAATTGATTTGTGCATCCTGCACATCCAAGGCATTTTTGTAATTTCAGAACTATATGTTACTTGTGAGAAATTATATATTTTCAGAACAAAGAGGTGAAACACCAAGAAAACAAGACAAATAGCCTAGATAATCCATCCTCACAGACTTCCTCAATAGCTGTTTTCTCCAAAATCTGCATCCAGAACAATTTCAAATGGCTTGCTGAGATGGTCCAGTCTCACAGACTGTTCAAGCCAGAACTTCAATAAAACTGTGAACTTTCCCACCCAAAGTTCAGCTACAAATGGTCAGTACATACAAATTGCTGAGCACATAGAGACTGGACAAAAATGTTACTATTAACTTGCTTAACCATTTTTTTCCATTTTATTTGGGCCCCCAAGGAGTAACTTGCTTAACCATTTTTTTTCCATTTTATTTGGGCCCCCAAGCAGGTTTCTTGTGTTCTAATACAGCAGGAAGCAATTTTAAGAGAGCAACATCCCATTCCCAAAAGGTGGGGTGGATGATTTTTTAGGTTATTTAATGTATTGTAAATGTTGTTTAGGGAGATTGGTTACAAGTTGTTAAATGGTCTTGTTAAGCAAGATTTAGAAGATTAGATTCAAAGACTTTTTCTTTTTCTTTTCTCTATCTTTCTTTCTCTTTTATATGGGGGGAAAAGACCTGAAAAAAGATGGGGACTATGGGTACATAATATAAAAATGATAAGATAGAAGGGTATATTATTGAATCTGCTCTGAAGCTTAAAGTTATTGCTATTCTCAAAATAAGAATATCTTTTGATACATTGGTATAGAATTTTGTATTTCATACAAAAATAAAGTTAATTTTTGATTCATTGGTATAGAATTTTATATTCTGTCACACACACAAACATATTTCAACTCTCATATAAGGTATTTTGTCTATACAACTCACTTAAAAGTATAGATTCATTCCAATCCTTTTATGGGTTGCTACTGCAATCTATTTAGGAATCTGAATAATACAGGTAGATGGCTGACCAGTTAAGCTCCTGGTCATGCCAAATACTAATCTTAATTTATCACAAAATAATGCTTCCTAGGTTAACAGAAATTAAATGGTTAAAACTACACAGTTTGCTTGTTCAAACATAGATAGATAGATTTATAAATAAATCAATAGATGTCTTCAAAACCCTCAGAGGCATACAGAAAATGGCATTTGAAGATGTTTTTATTATTTTAAGAATTGTTTGACTTAAAACAATCAAAACTCCTGACAGCTCCCATTTGACTTGGAAGAAGATAATGATCCACACTGCTGCCAAAAACCACGTGGACGTCCATGATCAGCTGCTGGCTGCCATAGGCAAGGAAGTTTCCTTTGCAGTGGTATCCATGACAACAGACTCATAACTAAGAATGAGAGACATAGAAGGCTTCTGTGATAACTATACCCTACCTCACAAAAACAAAACAAAACAAAAAAACAGGGAGAAGTGCTACTGAAGAGAATCCTTTAAAATCTGTGATAAAGATGCAGACGTATAGCTCCCCACAATTCAAGGCTTCTTGTGTGGGGGTGGCTAAGGACTCAGTTTTCTTTAGCAGGCTGGCCACTGTTTGATCATGCTCTAATGAGTACATGGACTTGGTAGTTTTGGTTACTGTTTTCTTTTTTTGTGGGGCTGTGTGTGTATGGGGATGCAAGGGTAATATGCTGAGCCTGGGAGAAATGGGAAGTGAGTGTGATCAGGGTATATTGTACTAAATTCCTAAATAATTAATAAAAATATGTTGAAGGAAAGAAAGGAATCTATTCAGCAAGTCTGTAAAGTCCATCAAAGGAATAAGATGGCAAAACACAAAGACTGCTGTTCAGAGAGATACCAGAGAAAACCTGCACAGCTACTAGAGCTTCCAGCTGGGACAAAAGAACACCATGATGACACTGTTTTTCTGTATTTTTATAAATGATAGCTAGAGGAAGAAAGGGAAGCAAAATGATGAGCTGTGTTCTAGATGTTTTACTTTTGAGATGAACTGGGAATATCAGGGCAGGAATTGACTAGGCTTGGTAGAGTATTGAAAGAACCATCTGGAGTGAAAAGAAACAGCTAGAACTTACCAGAAGAGAAGGGGTGATAAAAGCCAGTAGGGAGAAAGTGATGTGAAGAGGAAGGAAAGATGACTAACACCAACTTTAAGGAGCAAATGAATGGGAGAAAACAAGAAACTGCTTCCAGAGGCAGTATACATTAGGATACTCTTCTTTTAGCACATGTATTTATGCATGCCTGTCACCATTTCAGGATTAAAGAGGAGAGTTGTTTCACAGTGTATAGGAAAAGTATCCATTTCATATTATACACCAAATAGCATGCTCTAGGTAAATAAATATGTGATTTTTATTAATATATATATTTTGTTACATGTATTTTAATAACTACACACACTATTATTTGGGGGAATGTGCATGTTTATAACTTAGAAATGTTAGCCAGGCAGTGGTGGCGCACACCTTTAATCCCAGCACTTGGGAGGCAGAGGCAGGTGGATCTTTGTGAGTTCGAGGCCAGCCTGGTCTACAGAGTGAGTCCAGGACAGCCAGGGCTACACAGAGAAACCTTGTCTTGAAAGACCAAAAAGAAAGAAAGAGAAATTTTACCAAATTTGGTATATTTATTATAACTATCCTTATATAATTGTGTCCAGGGTACTAGGCATAGCTGAATTTTAGGAATATTAGTACAAATGATGGGGGGCACATAACACAGTCAGCATGCATGCAATTCCAAGTAATGCTCACAGATTTTTTTCTCTTCATTTATAAATCTGTAGGAAGCCAAGGTATCTCAGCAACAACTATATATATATATATAGTAGAGAATAGGGGAAAACATACTTTTCTTAAGTTGTTTGGCATTCTGAATCTTTCCTAAATTAATTTGCTGTTGAATTGTGGCATTTCTACATATGAATTTTGCTTTATTATGCATGTGGATTCCTGAACACAGGAAATCAATTTGTATTGTTAATCTTATTTCTAGCTATGAACTGATCTGCATGATAGGAACTGCCTGCAGAGGTGACTTCATGAGCACTTGAAGGGCCATTGTCCCCTCCTTTAATCCTCACTTGCACTGACTCTTCTAAATTCCCCACTCCCGATTACTAAACTTAAGGCTTTCCATCTAAGAGCTTATTATATAGTGGGTAGAGACTTAATTTTCAAATAAGAAGTCATATGAAATGTGGAATTTGGAAAACAGAACAACCTGACATTAGAGTACTGTTTTTTAGAGAAAATTGTTAGCTCTTGATGTTAATCCTTGTTGGTTATATTGGGAAATATACTCATTTGATGAGTTATTATAGCTTTTTGCAATTGATTCTCTAATTTCCTCTTCTCTCAGTCCTACCCAGGTCCAAAGCAGGTCATATGCATATGCACAAACTTGAAGGTAGAAACTGTACTATCTTCTCCTTCATATTCTGACCTTATCACTGGCAAATAGTAGGAATTTACAGCGAGGAAGGAGGCTGAAAAAAATCATTCTTACCATACAGAGTGTGTTGCAGAAGAGGAAATATGTAAAGAAAAAGGAATCGGGGAAACCCCTAAATTATTATATCACAAAAACATCTGGTGATATGAAGCATGGTGGGGGAACATGTTCTCCCTTCCAGACTGTGTGCAGGAAACAGTGATGTGTTGTGGGAAACCGACATGCCATCTCTTTGAGACTTTGTGCATGAAACAGTGGTACATTCAGGGAGATAGACATGTCATTTCTTTAAGACTGTGAGCAGGAATATTTATCAGGAAGAGACTTTGTCACTGTGGTGGAAGCTTTGATTTCTTTAGAAACATGGTTGTGTCGAATGATTGTGTTTTTTTGTTTTGTTCTCAAGTGTGGACTGTGGGGGTGCTTTGTCTACCTTTGAAAAACAGACTCAATCAGTGAAAGGGGCATACAAAGCAACCTGAAGGAAGAGCAAGTAATATTTGCCAGCCAAAAACATGCAGGGAACGTGATTTTTGCTGGAAAAATCCTTTGATGGACAGACTCCTTGGAGAGCACATGATCTTCATCAACAGAAAGTACCTCATGTGGAGGGAGTGAGGTTTGCCAATTGGAAAGCGTCCATGCGCAGAAGTATAAATGTAGGCCCAGGAAACTCGGAGGTGCTTTGTGCTTGACATCACTTCTCATTGCTTACCAGCACTACTTCACTTCAAAAGACTCCAGACAATGCTTTGCCAAAGTTTGCTGCTGTCCAGACTTGCTGGAGATCTCAGCCCAGGTTGGCTTGAGCTGAGGTCAGCCTGGTTGTGTCTGAGAGAGCTGCTGCTACTTTGGCTGCCCTTGGTCTTGCTCCCCAAAACTGATTCTGGTTTCCTGGTCAGCTGTGTTTCTGCTGCTACTGATTGCTGTGTTCTCATTGCTGATTGTGCCTGTTCCTGTGTATGTCGATTTGGGGGGGGGGAACTGCTGAAAAATCACGCCAAGGACATATGACTAAAGAGGTCTACATTCTGACTCTAATAATATAATTTATCCTGTACCTCTGGTCAGTGGGTTGGAAGGTGGATAACTTTAAATAAATAGTTTAAAAGTACACCTTCAATCAGAGTCAGAATGCTTCATCCACAAGACAGATAATGAACAGACAACAAAGACAGAAACCTCAGGGAACTCTTGTAGCTAGCTGATGCTAAGTTCCTGAAGATAGTTTTGAGACAAATACTTAGCTTCAGAGAGAACTTAAAGAATTCAAAGTATACTTGAAACATTTATTACTCTGAGATATTAATCCTTTATGGCAATTAGTGTAAAGTTTAAAGATAAACTTGAAAGACCCCAGCTTATGCCTCTCTGTAAAATGTCATTGTATTGTTGCCTAAGATAAGCTTATGCCTCTCTGTAAAATGTCATTATATTGTTGCCTAAGATAAGCTTATGCCTCTCTGTAAACTGACATTGTATTGTTGCCTAAGATAAGGGACCTTCCACACTGGGCGAGGCCAGCAAAAACAGGATATCTATGGTTAAACATCTGCCAACTGACTCACCGGCCCCAGGAACTGGGGAAACCAAAAAATGTGCTGACGATAGCCTTATGGAATGCCGAGTTTGTCCTTAACCTGAGCCCATGGCCTCATTTAAATCAATCAATGAGAACCCTGTAACCATGCATCTGCTTCTGTAAGCCCGCTTCTTGCCACCCCAACCCTATATAATCAACCCCCGTCCTAGCCCGGCACGCTCAGTCACCCGAAGGCTGTAGCGTCCGCAGGCGCCTGTGTAAACAATAAAGTTGCCTCTTGCACTTGCATCCGGTGGTCTCGGTCTCTGTCCTTGGACGCTGGGCCCCAGAGGCGGTGTCCACATTTCCCATTTCAGGGGTCTTTCATTTGGAGGTTCCACCGAGATCTCCTTGGGACCCTCGCCCAAGCCGGCTGAGAACCCACCGGGAGGTAAGCTAGCTGGCCAGCCTTTGTTTTGTCTGTCTGATTTTTGTCTGACTTTCGTCTGTCTTTCGTGTCTGGCTCTCTCGTCTGTCTTTCATTTCCGCGCTCGGAAGTCGATTCGGATCCGTAATCGCTCTGTATCTGGGCGGCCTTGAGAAGGAGCTGACGGGCTCGGACTTCTCCCCCGCCACCCTGGGGGACGCCCCAGGGATCTGGGGAGCCCGCTATTTTGGGGCTCAGTACGAATCCGTGGGGTTCGTACGTCTGCAGGGTGAAGCACTCGCTTCCCCGTCTGAATTTGTACGAATCCGTGGGGTTCGTACGTCTGCAGGGTGAAGCACTCGCTTCCCCGTCTGAATTTGTAGTTTCGGTTTTGCGCCGAAACCGCGCAGCGCGTCTTTTCGTTATTGTTGTATTTGTTTTTCTTGTCTGTCTCTTTACGTATTTCTACATAAAAGACATGGGGCAGACCATAACTACCCCCTTGAGTCTCACTCTAGAACACTGGAGTGAAGTCCGCAGCCGTGCTCACAATCAATCAATGGAAGTCAAAAAAGAGGCGCTGGCAGACTTTCTGCTCCTCAGCATGGCCTACTTTTAAAGTGGGCTGGCCAGAGGGTGGAACCTTTGACATTTCTACTATCTTACAGGTCAAAGAACGGGTCTTCGATAGGGGACCCCACGGACACCCCCACCAGGTTGCCTACATCATCACCTGGGAAAGCCTGGCTAATGACCCGCCTCCCTGGGTCATTCCCTTCCTCCCTCCAAGTCCCCTTTCCCCAAAATCCCTGCCTTCCCATTGACCCGCCCGAATTGGAACTTCACCACAGATGGAGGAGACACCTACGCCTTTATAGCCAGTTGCTGATAGCGGGCCTCTGAGGGGCCGGGCGCCGGCCCACCAATTTGGCTCAGGTAAAACAGGTAATACTGGGTGCAGAGGAATCCCCGCGGGTTTTCTAGAAAGACTAAAAGAGAGACCTCCCGGCCGTCTGTTTGTCTGGGTGCCGGGGAGGATACAATGGTCCTCTTGAGAGGGGACGTGAGAGACCTCCTGGCCGTCTGTTTTTCTGGTGTGGTGCCGGCATTTGAGAGAAGGATTTTTCGTAGTGTTTTTCTGTGTATCTTGTGTTTATGTTTTATGTTACTTGCGACAATGGGACAGACTGTAACGACTCCTCTAAGTTTGACACTGGATCATTGGACTGAAGTTAGAACTAGGACTCATAATTTGACAGTTGAGGTTAAAAAGAGACCGTGACAGACTTTTTGTGCTTCGGAGTGGCCCACTTTTGACGTCGGGTGGCCACCCAAAGGGACTTTTGACTGGACCATTATTTTTGAGGTAAAAACTATTGTCTTTAAGGAAGGACCAGGGTCTCATCCCGATTAACAGCCATACATTACTGTTTGGCAAGACCTGGTCCAGAACCCACCCCCATGGGTAAAACCTTGGGTGAGAGAAAGAAAGCCAGGCTCCCGAGCCCTAGCTCTCCATGACACAGAGCCTAAATCAAAACAAAAGCCAGCTTCGGAAACAACACCTTCGGCTCCGCCTAAGATCTATCCCGAGATGGAGGAGCCCACCGTGGCCACCCCCCTTCCCCCAGCCACCCCAGGCGTCCCCACACCAGCCCGGGCTCTGGCCGAGCCTGGAACTACAAGGAACAGAGGGGGGAGGGCTGGCAACTGGCACTCGGAGCCAGAGAGGGTTGAGTCCAGAGGGACCCGATTCCACTGTGGCTCTACCCCTCCGAACGGTCGGGCCCCTGTGGACCCACCAGCTTTCCAACCCTTACAATATTGGCCTTTCTCCTCAGCTGATTTATATAATTAAAAAGCTAACCACCCGTCTTTCTCTAAAAACCCTGCTAGTCTTACAGGTTTGATGGAATCCCTGATGTTTTCTCACCAACCCACCTGGGATGATTGCCAACAGCTTTTGCAGGTTCTCTTTACTACAGAGGAGAGGGAGAGAATTCTCTTGAAGGCACAGAAAAATGTCCCAGAGACAATGGGACCCCCACTATCCTCCCGAATGAGATCGATGCTGAGTTCCCCCTTGATCGACCAGATTGGGACTTCAACATGGCTGCAGGTAGGGAGCGGCTGACAGTTTTTCCGCCGGACTCTAGTGGCAGGTCTCAGAGGTGCGCTCGGCACCCCACCAATTTGGCCAAGGTAAGAGGAGTGCTTCAGGGTCTTGTTGAGCCTCCGTGCGTATTCCTTGAGAGGTTGATGGAGGCCTACAGGCGGCACACTCCCTTTGACCCACCTCTGAGGAAACGAGCGGCTGTGGCTATGGCCTTTATAGGAATCTTGTTAGAGAGACTGAGGAAGAGAAACAGGAAAGAGAGAGGACAGGCAGGATTGCAAACAAGAAAAAAACTTGACTAGGATACTGGCCGCAGTTATAAGAGATAGAGAAAGAGAGAGAGACAGGGCCTAGACAGACAGGAAACCTGGGCAACAGAAGACCTAGACCAAATAAAAATAGAAAACAGAGATGACATTCACAGACAGGGCATCTTGGTTCCCTACCAGTCACCATGGAACACCCCCCTGTTACCGGTAAAGAAGCCAGGCACTAATGATTACAGGCCAGTCCAAGATTTAAGACTGTTCTAGATCTAAAGGATGCTTTTTTCTGCTTGAAGTTACATCCTGACAGCCAACCCATCTTTGCCTTCAATGGAGAGATCCTGACACTGGACTGGTGGGACAGTTAACTTGGACTAGATTGCCACAAGGATTCAAAAACTCCCCTACCCTCTTTGAAGAGGCTCTTCATCGGGATCTGGCCTCCTTCAGAGCTGAAAATCCTCAGCTAACATTGTTACAGTACGTTGATGATTTACTCTTGACAACATCAACTAAACCTAAATGTCTCCAAGGAACTAAGAGGCTGCTGACGGAACTTGGTGAGTTGGGGTATCGGGCTTCTGCTAAGAAGTCTCAGTTATGTAAAACTGAGGTCACCTATCTGAGATACACCCTGAGAGATAAAAAGCGATGGCTGACGGAAGCCAGGAAAAAGACTGTCACCCAGATTCCTGTCCCGACCACCCCACGCCAGGTAAGAGAATTCCTGGGCACTGCTGGTTTTTGTAGACTATGGATTCCAGGTTTCACTACGCTGACAGCCCCCTTATTTCCCCTCACCAAGGAGGGAGGAGGGTTCACCTGGACCTCTGAACCTCAGAATGCCTTTAAAGATCTCAAAAAGGCCTTGTTAACGGCACCAGCTTTAGCCCTACCGGATTTAACCAAGCCTTTCACTCTATATGCGAATGAAAGGACAGGGGTTGCCAGAGGCGTTCTTACTCAGACTTTAGGACCTTGAAAGAGACAGATAGCCTGCTTATCTAAGAAACTGGATCCTGTTGCAAGCAGATGGCCCACATGCCTGAAAGCTATTGTGACTGTGGCCTTACTTATCAAAGATGCTGCTGATAAACTGACTTTGGGACAGCACATTCCAGTGGTGGCACCCCATGCCCTTAAGAACATTATCCGGCAGCCCCCTGACCGGTGGATGCTAAAATGACTCACTACCAAAGCCTATTATTGACTGAGAGAGTAATATTCACACCCCCCTCCCCCGGCCACCCTGAATCCTGCTACCCTACTGCCTGAGGCTGATGACTCCGCTCCTGCCCACCACTGCCTTGATATCCTGGCAGAAGAAACGGGTCCCTGGAGCGACCTAAAGGACCGACCCTGGCCAGAAAGTCTGAACTGGTACACTGATGGAAGCAGCTTTATGGTTAAAGATACATTTTCAGGGTGGGTAGAGGCCTTCCCTACAAGGACTGAGACTGCCAATACAATGGCCAAAAAGATTCTTGAAGAAATTTTTCTGAGGTTTGGAGTACCCAAGGTAATTGGGTCTGATAATGGACCCGCTTTCGTTGCCCAGGTAAGTCAGGGACTGGCCACTCAACTGGGGATTAAATGAAAATTACATTATGTCTACCATCCCCAAAGTTCAGGACAGGTAAAAAGGATAAATAGAACTCTAAAAGAGACCTTGACTAAATTAGCCTTAGAGACCAGCATGGGAGACTGGACAGCCCTCCTTCCTTTTGCCTTATTCTGGGTCAGGAACACCCCGGGGGCGGTTTAAGCTGACACCTTATGAGATTCTCTATGGGGGGCCTCCTTCTCTTACTGAGGCTGGCTGAATGTTCCATCCTGATGTTGTCCTTTCTAACCCCTTGTTCACCCGCTTTCGTTGCCCAGCCCTTGAAGTAGTTTTGATGTAAAGCCTGGGAGCAGCTCTGGGAGGCTTATGAAGCTGGAGACCAGAGCATGTCTCATCAGTTCCAGGTTGAAAAAAACCGTACTTGTCTGGCGCCATGGAGCTGGGAACCTTGAGCCTCACTGGAAGGGACCATACCTGGTGCTCTCGACTACCCCCACCCCAATGAAGGTAGAGGACATCTCTGCTTGGATCCACGCCTCTCACGTAAAAAAAAAAACTCCTGAACCTCCTAAGAATGAGTAAAAAAAAAAAAAAAAAAAAAAAAGA
>CAJQZJ010001466.1:2714552-2738767 GCA_907164525.1 Lophiomys imhausi | reverse complement strand
TCTCTCTCTCTCTCTCTCTCTCTCTCTCTCTCTCTCTCTCTCTCTCTGTACATGCACGTGCACGCTCACCTGTGTGTGTGCATATGCAGATATATGTGTGCACATACATGAAGGCCAGAGGATAATCTCAAGTATAGTTCCTCAAGTGTCAATGTGTTTTTACCTCCATTTATTGAGGTAGTCTTGGAACTAACCAAATAGGCTAGGTTGGTGCCTCATCTCCATCTCTTTATTGTTGAAGTTACATACATGTATCATCACACCTGGCTTTTTAAAAGTGAATTCTGGGTATTGAACTTGAGTCGTTCTGTTTGTACAACAATCACTTTACCAAATGAGCTGTGTCCTCCAAAATCTCTGATCTACTATTTTTAGCAATCACTTTAATAGAGATCTTCTGATGGAGTTAATGATTCCTGTATTAAACTTTGCCCTGTTCATATAGCTGTGGCTTCTCTGTCTTGAGTGGATGGATTTCAATGGATAACGTTGCTCATGAGGCAAATAAGCACATAAACACTTCTTTACAGAGGCGAATTTTCTTGTAGTTCCCTGTGTACATCAGATGTCACAGGCCTTGGTGGAGTTACCTTGATTACTGCTCTTCATCCCTTCTTCCAGTGGCTTTCGGTCCTTCATCCTTGTCTATATCCTAGTCTGATCTTAGTCTGGCAGCGGACATCACACTGCCTGACATTTACCTGCAATATAGCTTTGCAAACTAGTCCCTGCAAGTCCACATTTGAGGTCTGACGTTCTTCTAGGAATTGAAAGATGTTTCCAAATATGGAGTATCTATTAATTGGTAAGCAGTGGATTCTGTAGTGTTAGAAACATAAAATAAGTTTGCATGGATCACAATAAATGACCTTTATCTCATTAAATAAAAAGATATCTGCATTTGTTCTACATATTTTATGGTTCCATGTACACACTGCATAAAAATAGGAAGAAGGGAAAAGGGAATGGCATAGCTGAGTCATTTCTTTTTCTTAAGTATTTATTTATTACTTCAGGTTACATCTCCATCACAGTGTCCTCTTTCCACCCCTTTCAGTCCTGCCCTCCCAACTTCTACCCCCTAACCCTTCCATCACACTCCTCTGGAGTGGAATCTCCCTACATAACAGTCCCCCACCCCATTTCAGCAGTTATATGAGGGCCAAGAGCCTCCTCATATACTGGGGGCCTACAAGGTAGCACCACTAGGGCAAAGTGTCTCATTGACAGGAAAAAAAGTCTATGTCCATGTTCCCTTTGGTTCATTGGTTGTAGTATAGTTATCCTGTACTATATGGCTAAAATCCAACTATAAGTGAATAGATGCCATGTGCATCCATCTGAGTCTGGGTTTGCTCACTCAGGATGAGCTACTCTAGTTCCATCCATTTGGCTGCAAATTGCATGATTTCGTTGTTTTTGATAGCTGAGTAATATTCCATTGTGTAGATGTACCACAGTTTTTTAATCAATTCTTCACTTGAGGGACATCTTGGTTGTTTCCAGTTTCTAGCTATTACAAAGAAGACTGCTATGAACATAGATGAGGAACTTCCTTATGATTCCATGAGGAGTCATTTGGATGTATACCCAGAAGTGGTATGGCTGGGTTCCAAGGCAGAGCTATTCCAAGTTTTCTAAGATATTACCCGACTGACCTCCATAGTGGTTGCACAAGCCTGCACTCCCACCAGCAATGGAGGAGGGCTCCCCTTTCTCCACAACCTCACCAGCATGTGCTGTCATTTGAGTTTTTGATCTTACCCCTTCTGACAAGTGTGAGAATGAATCTCAGAGTTGTCTTGAGTTGTATTTCTCTGATGATTAAGGATGCTGAGCATTTCTTCAAGTGTCTCTCAGCCATTAGGAATTCCTCCTTTGTGGATTCTCTTTTTAGCTCTGTTCCCCATTTTTGATTGGATTATTTGTTTTCTTGGCATTTAGTTTCTTGAGTTCTTGGTAAATTGTGGATATTAGCCCTCTGTCAGATGTGGGGTAGGTGAAGATTTTTTCCCAGTTTGTAGGCTGCCGTTTTGTTTGAATGACAGTGTCTTTTGCATTACAGAAGCTTTTCAGTTTAATGAGGTCCCATTTATTGATTGTTGGTCTTAGATCCTGAGCTGTCGGTAAGTCACATCTTAAGGAACACTTTCAAAGCTCTCTCAGGTGATCTCTTCCCATTGTTTCTTTCTCACAGTAGTCAGGTTTCCAGGTAAAACCACCATAATACAGAAGGAAACATGAAATGACTACTGAAAGGGAGCCAGGATACTGACACTTACAGTTCCCATGACTCATAATTATATTATGTTTTCTCAAATACCAAAAGATTATCTTTTAAAAACAATTAGAGGGTAGTTAAATTTTACTAAATCTTTATAAGAAACATTTGAAAATAATAATCACACTTAAAAATAGTCTTCCATTTGTTTAACTTCAAAAACTGATTTGAAGTTTTTGCTTTATGAGTTCAGTCTTCTAGAACAGAGTATCACTTAGTCCCCAAAGCACCATGCATGATGTTATCAATCTCACATTTCTTTTTGGTGTGTATAAGTGTGTGTGTGTGTGTGTGTGTGTGTGTGTGTGTGTGTGTGTGTGTGTATAAAATGTATGCATGTATGCATATGTATAATGTGTGTTTATAATGTGTGTGTGGTAGGTGGTCGGCACACAGGTACATGTACACTGTGGTACAGTGGGAATGTGGAGGCCACAGGACAACCTGGGGTATTGGATCTTGTCATCCATTTTATTATCTTGTTTATCACTGCATAAACAGTTTCTCTGTTTATCACTGCATGGAAGAGGCAGGCTTGCCCACAAGCAAGCCTCCAGGGATAGTCCTCTTTCACCTCCCAATTCTGGAGGACACTCAGATTATAGACGTGCACTGCTGTGCTCAATTTTATGTGGGTTCTGTAGATTCACACATAAACTTATGGAACAAGTGCTTTAGGCCCCTTTCTCTTAAGAATCAACAGAGAGAGAGAGAGAGAGAGAGAGAGGAGGAGGAGGAAAGGGGAAGAAGCTTTATTTTCTTTGAGATAAGTACATAGCAAATAGAATTCATTTATTCACTGAAGGACATTTTCATGAAAGAGTGGCATTCTCTTGTTCTCTGTTTAAAACCATTCTGTCTGTGGTATAGGTCATGTAAGGAACATAGGAAGTCTAAGATGAATCAGTTCAGCATTTTGATATGCACAATGCACTCAATTTTACAGTGGCTGGTAACACTTTGACAGTGTGTATTTTTAAAAAGCATCTTTTACAAAATTCTCAAAGCACTTTACATTTGAAACATTAAAAGCTTAAAAGAAAAAAGTTAAGAAATCTGGAGCAGTGGGGAGCATAGATCAATTTGGGAGTAATTACTTCAATTATTTCTAATAAAATCATTTTGTATTAAATGAAAATAGATTTAAGTTTTAAGTATTCATTGAAGATTAACACTGGCAGTCTCAAGCCTTTATCTTTCCATAAAAATGTGTCCCATTATTCTATATTGAGCTAATAGACTTTCATAGGTATTTTTGAGATAAAGGAAAGTATATAATTTCCTATACTAATAAAGAAGGACAGCCAAGCTTAAATTTTCTTTCCTTTTTTTTTTAAATGTTTATTTATTACTTCAGGTTACCTTTCCACCACAGTGCAAACTTAAATTTTCTTAAGTGCAGTCATGCAGTAATAATAAAAAACCTAGGAATATGAGTGACAAATCCCTTCCAAGGGTCATCAGTCTTGTGTTAGAAAGCCAGACAAACATTTGATTCCACTGTGGTGTTTGTAAACCTTGCATTACTTCGTAATAACCTTGAAATTTTAAGAACACAGACATTGGAGTTAGTTTCAAGCCATAACTTAGCAATGGTGAATTACGACCTTGAGCAATGAATTTAAATATTTTGTGACTCAATTTCCATTTCTAGACACTGCAAACAATACTATCCATTTATGTGACTTAACACGCTGAGTACACACAGCTGAGCTGTCACACAGTAATACTTGAACCCAGCTGCTGTAGCTGTTGTCTCTAAGGGCCTCAGGAGTGCTGCTATTTTAGTACTCTGTGATCTTCTCTCTGACCTTATATGGAACCAAAAGCTTAAGAGACTTGAGCGTTTCTGTACATTTTATGAGTTGACATCATGCTGCAAAATGCATAGTGGCTTAGATCTTGTAGCAGGTGCTGCTTTCAGGGAGAAATTAGTTTGAACAGCTTAACTTTTAGAAAAGTTGGAAAAATACAGAAACTTTTCAGCCATCAACTCTGATCTCAGTCCACAATAAATCTTGCTTTTTGTATTTGGAATAGCTGTATACATGAAAAGTCTCCATCTTCCTCAACACATTTTGTAAAGAACCAGATAGTTTGTTCCTATCTCACCAAATATCCCAAATATTTTCTTCGGGAATTTCTTAAAATGTTCGTAAACATCTGTACTACTAGTAAGGACCAAGGATTTCTGGTTTAATGAAAGACATTTAGAGAGAAAAAATGTCAATTAAAATTAATTTAATGATTGATTGATTGAGTTTGTGTAAGTAGTGTGATCTGCCTGGTGATGTGTACATCACTGAAGAGTGGTAAAATATGCTAGCCCATAATATTCCACCTTGACATCAGAATTATTTTTAGTCAAAAGAAATTTGTTAAGACAAAAGATGTGTGAAGGGGCACTTTTTTTTACATTTATTTATTTCAAGGTACATATCAATCATAGACCCCTCACTCCCTCCTTCTTGTCCCACCCTCCTCTCTCTTGCCTCTCACCCTCCTATCTGCTTTTTTTAAATTTAAGGTGTATCTTTCCCCCCAACACCTCCCCCTTTTAGTCCAATAAAAGTCTCTTTTTCTTATAAGACAATAAGAATAATTAGGCCACAATTATGAAAATTATAAGATATAATATACTTTCTCAATGTCCAGTCTATACATATTTGCCAACTGATATTAATATTCTATTTTCTATTAACCTCACTGAGTTATCTAACTCAGTTTCCATCCTAACTTGAATTACCAACTTAAAAACATGTTCTTAAACCTAGAACATCCTTTTAATTCCTAACCAACTTAAAATTTAACTATCTAATCTTCATCCACATCAGAAACCTGAGAAGGATAAATATATCTGAATAAACAGGAAGTACAGAGCCAGCAGCTTCCAAAACTAAGAAATAACAGACAACTGGCTGCCTGGACAGTTCCCAGTTTCTCTCCCAATACATTACAGCATCAATCTTCAGCCATTTGGCCCCTTTTCTCTGACAGACATTAATTGTAAAGCAGGAATTATGAAGGACTTGCCTACCCTTTCTTGACAGAGCTAGGCTGTCAACTTATCTGCTTCCAAGTTTTGTATTTTTTGGACAGCATTCTGTCTACAGTTGAAGCAGGGGATTTTTCTTGCCCAGTGACATGCTTACCACTAATGCAACCATCTCTAAATGGTGATTCTTTGATGCTCATCACCTACCTATGTAACACTTAAAAATAAAATGTGAAGTTTTAGCCTTTTGATAGCAACTGTTACAAACTGTTTAAGATAATTAAGAAATGCAAACTAATAGTCATTCAAAGATGTCATTTGTTAGGTACTAGTGTAGCTTATCACAGATGTTTTCTAAGTTAATCAGAAGTTAAGTTGCTAACAGACGAGCAATATTTGCTTATTCAAGTATACGGAGATAGATAGGTGGTCTTCAAAAAACCTCAAGAGATCTGAAGAATATGGCATTCAAAGATTTTTTCTTAAGTGAAGTTTTTTGATATTGAGACATGTCAACTCCTGAAAGCATCTCCCATTCTACTTCTACTTAAAGTAGAAGGCACACTTTAAACTATTTATTGTTATATTAATATCTCTAGCCACACTTTCCAACCCACCAACCCAAGATATGGTAGAAAGGATATTAAGAGAGGATGTAGACCTCTTTAGTCATAGGTCCTTAGGCAATTTATCAGCAGTCAAGTTAAAACCGCATGTACATAAACAGGTATCATCAGCAATGGGCACTCAGCAATGAGAAGCAATGGGAACACAGCTAACCAGGAAACCAGCAGCAGTTTTCAGAAGACCCAGCAAGGATAGCTCAAAAAGCAGCCACTTGCACAGACCCAAACTGGCCCAACCTGGGCTCACCCTGACCTGTTGTTCCATCATCTTCATCAAGTCTTGGCAGCAGCAAACTTTAGCAAAGCATTGTCTGGAGTCTTTTTAATTAAGCTGCTATGAAAATGGACGAAATGTGACGCCAAGCAAAAAGCCTCACTGTGTTTCTGGGGCCTCCATTTATACCTCCTAAAAATTTGCACAAGGATTTCCAATTGGCTAACCTCACACCCTCTGCAGGAAGCACTTCCTGTTGATCAACATCATGTGCTCTCCAAAGAGTCTGTCCATCAAAGGATGTTTTTCAGCAAAAGGCACGTCCGCCACAGCTGACAGTTTCCAGCTGGTGAAACATCACACACTCTTCCATTAGGATGTTTTGCATGCCCCTTACAGGAGTCTGTGTTTCAGTGGTGAATGTCTTGAAAGAACACGTTAATCTTGTGTGGAAGATTTTCTCCTCACACCAATGGAAAGCCAACCTAACAGCATCATGGAGAGGACGTGGACAGAGACTGCTTTGTGTAGACTTGCTAGAGTAACTTCAAGCTTTCTTTACCACCAGGCCTTGTTTAGTTACCTTTCACAATTCTTCCTTCAGTTCAATATCAACTAACAGATTTTGCCACAGTTTCATCTCCTTAGAAGGTCGCCATATCATGAAATACTCATATTAGTTTTTTGTATGTTTTTTTTCTTATTTAAAAAAAAAAAGAAGTGAGTAAACTGTATTTGTTTTCTTCTTGGAATGTCTTATTGGAGAACCTGATGGTCCTCAATTTCTGTCTCTATAGTTTGATTCTGAACCATATAAACTTATTCCTTATTAAAACATTAGTCAGTGTAGGGCACGATGACACACTCCTTTAATCCCAGATGGAGACAAAGGCAGGTAGGTGGACCTCTATGGGTTTGAAGCTAGCCTACACTACATAACAAGTTCTAAGACAGCCAGGGCTACACAGAAAGACCCTGTCTCAAAAACAAATGTAATCAATGCCTGAAAATATAAAAAGTAAAAGAATATTTCTTGCCTTGAGGACTTTGTTGAAATGTAATTGGTTTTAATAAAATATAAATATTAAATGAAGTTTCAATAAAAACTTAACTCAGTTTGTTCTTGTCATTTTTTTCTTTCCTTTAGTCAGCCCATAGCATTTTCAGTATGTAATCAAATTAAATGTTTCTGAAGTGCTATGGTGTGATAAATTTTCTCCCTTTTCCAATAATGTTATCAATTGATTGTTTGGTCAAGCTGCAGGGGGGAAACATAACTCGACCTCCTACTCAGTGGTAACAAATCTCAAGAATGCCATGCTCATTCACAGTGAAAAATAGATCCCCATGAGGCTGACACAGTGTCTGAAATCCCCACTGCTAACCCTGTTGCTTGAGGGCATGGTGGAGACCTGCATTTTAATTAAGTTAATGCACTGTATTTCCTGGTTCAATCAGTTGTTACCCAAATACAGTAGCATGCATTTTTCCATCTTATTTAAACCATTAATCCATATGAGGGCCCCAAGGAAATGACACAAAATGGAAAACAAATGTATTTTAGAGACACAAAGAGCTATGGAAAGGTGGCATTTGGAAGAGTTACAAGAACCCAGGAGTGACATCTGGATTTAAAAAAGTATACAGGATTCTTTCTAGCTTCTTACAATCATTGTGTTTTTTTTTTCTTCTTCTTCTTCTTCTTTTTTGGTTTTTCGAGACAGGGTTTCTCTGTGTAACAGCCTGGCTATCCTGGACTCACTTTGTAGACCAGGCTGGACTTGAACTCACAGAGATCCGCCTGCCTCTGCCTCCCAAGTGCTGGCATTAAAGCCTTGCGCCACCACCGCCTGGCTATAATCATTGTGTTTTAACTTGACATTTTGTTTGTTTGTTTGCGTTAATAACTGGCAAAAACAAAAGCCATTATATCCCTATTTTAACCTCTTATTACCTCGGTTTTGGTCAGTAATGATTTCAATTTGTAATTGGATCCTTGCATTGCTTCTGGAATCTAGTTTTACCCACATAGTTTTACAAATTCCATGAGCTTGATTTTTTTTTGAAAGAAAATAAAAAAATTATCAGCCATGGCAGTAATGAAACAGTGTTTCCTGTATCCCTGAACACAAATAATAAATCCAATTTATTTTTATATGATGACTATAAAAGTGATATAGATTTTATTTTGTTTACGATATATATTACTTTTTATTTTTTAAGATTTGTTTTCTTTTTTATTCATGTGCATGTGTGTATGTCAGTGTGTCTGTGTCTATGTGTGAGTAGGTGTGTGTGTGTGTGTGATTCCCCATGTATGCATATGTGTAGGTGAGTATGTGTGTGTGTGTGTGTGTGTGTGTGTGTGTGTGTGTGTGTGTTTGCCAGTGGAAGCCAGAAGAGGATTTCACTCAGGTCTTCAGGAAAAGCAGGAAGTTTTATTAACTGCCATGGCATCTCTCTAGTTTGATTTATTCTAAATATCATAAAATTTCTTTAATTTAAGAAGCTGAAATTCATAAGACCAAGTTGATCTTGAATTGAAAAATTCCTGTGTGTATTTTGTAACCCTAAAGCAGTAAGTTTTCATACTATTAACTGTGTAAATGTAGGAAGCAAGACTTTGACCTTTAGTGCTGTGATAATATAAACTAGTTAGTTCTGTAAACAGTGAAATAGCTGATTGTTTCACCCTCATTAAAAGTGAAGACTAGTAAAACTTAACCCATTAACAAAGCGAAAAGACAAGAAACTTCTGTAGCTTGTCTTAGAGTTTAACTGAAAGAGAACTTTGAGAAATTCTAACTTAAGGCCAATGCTGTACAAACATGAGGTGAAATCCAAAGTCTCTTCCTGATCACATGTTTAGAAAACTAGACATTAAAAGAAACTGCTACACAGGTTTTGTAGGTACTAGAACTATGGCTAACGACATGATTATAAATAAAGCATCAACTCCTTTAAAACCCTTATAGAAGGTGATAAGGAGATGAGCTGTTGTCACCACTATGATTTGGGTTCACACAACAAATCCTAGCCAGTACAATAAAAGAAGAAAAAAAAATAGCAGATCAGCTTGGAAATTGTGGGACTAAGTGCCAATATTCACACATAGATTTATTGCTTAAATATATTATCTTAAGTATCCTGAAAATACAAACAAGCAAAAACCCTCAATCTAGTTCCAAGTGAACTCCCAGTCTCAGAAGCCACAAGGTCAATATACAAAGAATCAAGAGGGTGTTCTGGATCTAAGAAGATATTTTTAAAATTATGAGGCAAGTTAGTATGAAAGCTGAGTTAGATATAGAACTTTAAACTCATGGAGATGGTTAGATAGTAGAATGTTAAAGTCAGGTGCCAAATACATATGGACTGGACATTGGGAATGTATGCTAAGCCATATAACTCTTATAATCGTGGCCTATTTATTTCTGTTGTTTTGTATTGTATTTATAGTTATAAGAAAAAGAACCATTATTTGGACTGAAAGGGAGAGCTGTCTGGGGGAAAAATAAATACCTTAAACTAAAAAAAAAAAAAAAAGAAGGGAAGAGGATGGTGGGGCTGAGGGGGAGGAGGGTGGAAGGGTGGGACTGGAGGGGGGAGTAGGGAGGGGATTGTGATTGAGATGTAACTTGAAGAATTAAAAAATAAATTATTAAAAAAAATCAATTCAAATTCCTTTTGTTAGCAATAGATAACTCATGTAGTGTATCACAGATGTTTTCTAAGTTAATCAGAAATCAAGTTGCTAAGAGACAAGTAACATTTGCTTATTCAAATATACAGAGATAGATAGGTGGTCTTCAAAACCCTCAAGAGATCTGAACAATATAGCATTTAAAGATGTTTTCTTAATGTAAGAAGATATTTTTGATATTGAAACATGAAAGGTCCTAACAGCACCCCCCATTCTACTCCAAGTATATGATGTGTATTGAAAAATCTCCAGTTGGAGATGGTTGCATTAGTGGCAAGCTAGCCACAGGGCAAGAAAAAGCCCTTGGTTCAACTGTAGACTGAATGCTGTCCAAAAAAGACAAAACTTGGAAGCAGGTAAGTTGACAGCCTAGCTCTGCCAAGGCAGAGTAGGCAAGTCCTTCATAATTCCTGCTTTACAATTAATGCTGTCAGAGATACTGGGCCAAAAGGCTGAAGATAGATACTGCAATGTTACAGAGAGAAATTGGAGACTGTTCAGGCAACCAGTTGTCTGCCATTTCTTGGTTTTGGAAACTGCTGGCTCCGTGTTTATTCAGATGTATGTATCCTTCTCAGGTCTCTGATTTGGATGAAGACTAGATAGTTATAGTCTCACGGTTAAATTTTAGGTTGCTTAGGAATTAAAGGAATGTACTAGGTTTTAAGTTGGTAACACAAGTTACAAAGGAAACTGAGTTAGGTGTAGAACTTTAAGCTGACTGAGACAGATATATAGTAGAATATTCTTATTAGTTGCCAAATGCATATGGACTGGTTGTTGGTAATTTGTTATACCTTATAATCTTCATAGCTGTGGCCTAGTTGTTTTTATTGTTTTGTATTGTATTTATTGTTATAAGAAAAAGAGCCTTTTGTTGGACTGAAAGGGGGAGATGTTGGAGAGTAAAAGATACATCTTAAATAAATTTATCTTTAAAATAATGTATTAGAGTTTCCTTAAAAAGATACATTCAAGTAGCTCAGTGATTCTCAACCTTCTTAATGCTACAACCCTTTCATACAGTTCCACATGTTGTGATGACCCTCGACCATAAAATTATTTTTATTGCTAATTCATAACTGTAACTTTGTTACTTTTATGAGTCATACTATAAAAATCTGATGTTTAGATGGTCTTAGGCATCTGTAAAAGGCTTGTTCAAACTCCAAAAGGATTGAAATCACAGGTTGAGAACCACTGTTGTAGTTAAATATATGTGATATCTGTGTGCTAGTTAGCATTGACTGTTATCATTGCATACCCTACAATCAAAAAGAGTTTGCTTATCAAGTTGGTCTGTGGATATGTCTGTGAGTTGATTGTCTCAACTGATGCAAGAGTGCCAAGTCTACTGTGGGTGTTCCCATTCTCAGTCAGCAGGTCCTGGATTGTGCAAAGATAATCTAAAGGTAAGAGAGAGCCAGGAAGCTGTGCAGCAAGCAGCATTTCTCCATTGGGTTCTGTTTCAAGAACCTGCCTTGCGCTCTTGACTGATTTCTTTCGTTGCTAGATTGTGGCCTGGAAGCATGCGCCAAATAAACACTTTCTTTCTCCTCAGTTACTTCTAGTCAGAGCACTTTTACCACAGTGACAGAATGAAACTAGAAAAATCTAAATTCTGTAAACTAAAAGGCTGATAAATAAGGTCAAAGACTCTGTGTATGTATTTGTTCATGTGTGTGTGTTTGTATGTGTGTGTGCATGGGTACAAAGAATCATCATAGTAAAATTATAAGTTTTTCATTGGAGGAAATGAGGAGCATATTAGACACTAATAGAATATTTATGTGACCCCCAAAGATACAACAAAATCAAAGTAAGTTTAAGAATAAAGTAAAAACAAATCAATCTGAAGGGAATTTTCAAAACTCAATGATCTGTGAGGAAACACAAAGTGGTGTTAGCACACTTAACTGTTATCTTAACAGAAGAGGGAGTTGGAGGAAAGTCAAATGACATTAGTAGAGCAGAACTGAAAAAGTATGAAAAGAAAATACATCCATAATTCTCTACTCACAAATTCCAAATCACAACAGAACATCAAAGCTAACTGATGATTATCTGCAAAATCACACACACACACACACACACACACACACACACACACACACACACACCCGCGGCAGTCAAATGAAAACAGGCTACTTTTCAGTCTTTGGAAGAAAGATGTAGGTGACCATAGAGGACTGCTGAATGCTATGCACATCTCGAAATAAAGGTATGGCATCTTTAATGGGCAGTGGTGAAAGAAAACAACTGTAATTTTACTGAGAGACAACTTATTTCAAACACAAAAGTAAACAAAAATTATTTTTACAGGAAAGCAAAACAGAATGTGTGTTTATTGCAGTTTATCTGCATCACAATAAATGTCAAAGGAAAGGAAAGGAGGAAGAATCAAAATATCACATGAACAAGTAGCAAACAAAAGTAATGTGGCACACTTAAACCCTGTCACTGGTAACATTATAGATATATATCCTTACGTCATTTGAGAGACAGATTCGTAGGGTTTACAAAATCTAAACCCAGTCATCTACAGTCAGGAAGAATTAATCTGGGAATGGTGGCGCATGACTTTAATTCTAGGACTTAGTGGGCAGAGACAGGTGAATCTCTATGAGCTTGAAATTAGCCATGTCTACAGAGTGAATTCCATTCCATACTAAGACCCTGTCTCAAAAAAAAAAAAAAGCAGCAACAATATTAAGGGGAATGATGGAGCAAAATACACTAAGGCGCAACTCCATGGTAGTTATCCCAACCTACCTAAGAGTGTTAAATAAAACTCGCACTGAATTCTTGAATGCACAAATTGTATGTAACCCAATTTTCACTATTTATGAATGTGTATGGTTAAGTTTCCTGTATAAATTACATGCACTGATGGCTTATATAAATACGGCTACTAGAAGAAATGTAACAGTATACTCTATTGACGTTATGTGCATGTAGCCTCTTTATCACCTCAAAACATCTTGTACTGTGCTTTTTTTGGGACAATGTGGAAATGTATAATGCCTGTGTAGAGGGGTGCTGCAATGCCTTGGTTTAGAATGAGGTGTGGAGTGATGCAGGTATTCCTATGGAACAATGGAGCAGTAGTCTATTGAATGAGTGTGTTACTGAAGTCCCAGTCAGTCAGTCTGATAACCAGTGGCTAGTAAATGGCTAATATATGGGTAGATGCACACTGAATGTCTGCATGCAGTACATAGGGGTAATTTATCCTTGAGTGGACATAGGTGGCCACCAAAATATTCTATTATGGTACTAAGAATAGAGCACAATTTGAAACTTATGCATTTTTTTTTATTTCTGTAATTTCCCACCTGGAGACTTTAGACTACAGTTGTGAGCCTGCAGGAAGTAAATGCAAGGCCAGAAAAGAGGAGAAAATTAATGACCACTGACATGAACAAAATATACAAAGCCATATAATTTCTGGATGTATGATTGAAAAAAAGTCCTTGACATACACCAAAACAAATGTTGTTTAGTCATGTATTTAACACTTAGAATTATGAGGGTTTTGGAAGGCACTGAGTTGAATCTACTTCGCAGAGCAGGATTGCTACCTAACAGTAGTTGGTGTGTGGGATGAGAAAGCTATGGCTGGAAAGATGTGTGATCAGGCTGCCTTATGACACTAGGGCTCTGTTTAAAGGCTCTAGAAAATAGTTTAAGTATTAGGTTTCATTCTTTTTTTCCCACATATTGTTTTTATTACTCTTTTCCTTCTGTTAAGGATTAAACCTAAAGCCTTAATCATGCCAGGAAAGCAAGCACCCTGCCACTGAATTACATCCCTAACATGTATTATATTTTAGGATGCTAGTCAGAAGAACCAACACTGGCTACCTCCACACCAGGTTGCAGATGTACAGTAGGCCCTTGTACACTGTGATCACTTCCATATCCCCAGAGTTAGTATACGCCTTCAGCACTAAGGATTGCCCTCATACTTAATCAGGTTTATTATTGAGGGAGAAAGAGGAGGTCAGCACCCAGTGTGGATTTGCCATATTGACAAGATGCAGTCTCCCTCCTCTTTTCTACAAATTGGAACTGGAACTAACATATTGATCACTAAGTTAAAAGTCTTCATTACATTTTTTATAACTTCTTTTTGTAGTACTGGGAGTTCACCTTGGGCTCTTTCTTGTTCATGTCAGCAAATACTTTAACAACTGAGATATAGTCTTTACTTGGCCTTAACTAAATTTGTTAATTTAGAAGAATTTAAAGCCTTCTAAAATATATGCTAGACATTAATTTTGTATGTCTGCTACAAACTCTGTGAGTTTACATATTTGAAACATTACTCATCTGTATAATTTTATGGCTAGTGAGATTGCTCAGTGGTTTACCATTAAAGTACTTGTCACCAAGCCTGAAGACCTGGTATCAATTCCTGGATTTTATATGGTGAAAGGAAAGAAAGACTTCTGTAAACTATTCTCTGACTTGTATATGCACACCAAGGCACATGTACATGTCCACATACACATAAGATAAATTTAAAAAATTAAAAATTTTAACAAGATAGTCTATATATTTTAACTACTCTTGATATGTAAAATATTCATATGCTATAATTATTGATATATAATAATACATGTAGGAATATAACTAACATAAAGTCTAATTTGAGATATGCATTGTAACAAAGTATTTTATTTATAAACACATTAATTAGTACTTAACAAACACCTATAAAATACCTAATTTCTATAACCTATAATCTATCTAAGAACACCCTAAGACATAATAACAACCTAATACCTAAAAACACCTAACCATGGCTATTTTAACTTTCTTAAAGGATATTAATATTCTTAGTGTAGGTTTGTGCAGGATGACTTGGTTTTATGGCAGACCCAACAAACAGTTCCTTTCAAAACTTAATGTACATTTAAACCTTTGTCAGTTTATATGGCCAGTTTTGCAAGAGCTAATTTCAACCCCTAAATTGTGGCTGGTTTATAAAGTCAGTCTGTTACAACCAGAAAACTGAGGCCGACTTTTTCCATAGGTTTCATGACCTAAAGTTTCTCTGAGCAACTTCCGAGCGGCCACTTTGCTGCCAGTCTTAATAGGCTGAATTATGGCAAAAGGTCTTTCTTGGGCTATCTTGCAATGAAAAGTATCTCTCTCTTGGATTCCACTTGTCAGTTTATGATCATTGCAGTCTAATGGCTTAAATATGCCACACCTTGCTGTGAACTTCTCCAGCGTGACTTTTCAGCTCATGAGGGCAAGAGAGAGCTGCAGTGTGGAGCTCTCTGGTTTATATAACACATTATATCACAATCCTTGTGGTCTTAAGGGTCTATAAGATTTCTTGAGATGTCTAGCAGTCCCATTGCCTCTCATAGCAACTGACATCAACTATGAGGCTTGCTCAGTTTCTTAGCCATGCCTGTTCAACAGGGCATATCGTTGGGTCAACTGGGCTTTGTCCATTTCAGCAGGTTAAAGGAACAACAAGCTCCTCCTTATGTGCTGCCAGATGGTAATCTGAACTGCCAACTAATTCACTAAAATGATCTAACTTCTAACACAATGGATATTTGTGTTACATACATATAGAAATCATTTATATGTAAGAAATCATAAAACAGATTTAATGTTTACTTTAAGCTTAATATATCACAAATATCTTCTATTATTAAATAAATGTCTAATTTCTAGTGAGTAAATAATATTCAGTTGATGAATATTCAGGCTGACTGATATAATAAACAGTTTTTGTTTTTGTTTTATTATAAACAAAAAAAAACAAGTTTTTGTCACTTTCTTATTTATTGAAGAATAATTTGATTACCAATTAGTTTTCAATGCATCTGGCAATACTGTATCAATATCCTTCCCATAATAATTTAACCAAATTGCTAGGATGGAATTTTAAGTGTTTATTATTTGATTGAAATAAAATTAGCAGCAACAAGCTAAAATTAGAGGAATTTTAAAGTTTCATTCCTTTGCACCAAGATGCCTTTCATAGAAGGAACTTCAACATGAAGCAACAACATATGAGAATATCTATTTCAGTTCACAGAGCAGGTGTACATGTACCATTCCCAGTTTAGGAGCTGAAAGCTGTGTTTCTAGCTGGTTTGATTCTTTTATTGCAATTGAAAGGACATGTGGTTTTGTCTATTTGTTTCACTTATTTTGTGATTTGTTCACTCTTTTGAAGCCTTTCAAATTTGAGATTGCTGTGTTCGCATGGGTTGACACAATCCTTTGTATAAGTGTTTGGGGATATGATACAATTCTATGCTTTGTTCATTTATTGTAAATCTCTTTTTCTTTTAATATTTGCTTTAAGGCATGGTGCCTACTCAAAGGTAGCTTTTTAACTGTGTGGCATTGATCTTTTTTATTGTTCTTCTATGAAAAATTCTTTTTCTCCTGAAGTTTTTATGTGTTCAACTGAAACACAGTCTACATTTTGGTGGGAATCAGAGCAATGTTCACATAAAGACACATATATACATAAGACTCAAAGCAGTGGGCTTCGAAATGGCTCAGTGTGTAATAACACTTTCTACGCAAGGATGATTACCAGTGTTGAGATTCTTAATACCCATATATAAAATCCAGATACAGTAGTACATGCCTGTAACCCAGCAGCATGGGCTGGGGCAGCCAGATCCTAGTAGCTCTCTGATACATCAGCATAGATGAAACAGTGATTTTCATTCCCAGTGAGAGATTGTGTCTCAAGAGAATACAGCAGAAGGTGTTAGTTAGAGTGAGAGAGGAAGACTCCCAGTATCCCTCTCTGCTCTCAGCATGTGCATTCACAGGTGTGTGTAACCATAACCCATGTGTGCTTTCTCTCTCTCTCTCTCTCTCTCTCTCTCTCTCTCTCTGTGTGTGTGTTTGTGTCTCTGTCTCTCTTTTTTTCCTCTCTCTCATCTCACACACACTGATGTTCAGGAAGGAATCTATTTTTCTGTTTTTCCTCATGTGTCATGTGTCATTTACCTTTTCTGACAAATGATTTTCTTTAATTTTCAAAGCATGTTCCCAAGGGTTGTTCAGCTGAATAATTGTATATATAATATTTAAACCAACTCAGAGATGTTCCTAGAGTATATCTTTATCATATACACACTCCCTGCTCCTCTCTCCAACTTCTTCTTTTTTTTTTTTTTGAAACTTGTGGTGGATTTTAGGCCTCTTTTGTGAAATTAGTATGCAGTTCAGCTTAGCATCTGACACAACATAAGAAGGAACCAAGTGTCCCTTGATCTTGAGAAATATGATATGCCCTGTTGAAGGGACATGTTTGAGAAGCTGTGCAGATGATATCAGTTGCCGTGAGAAGCAACGGGACTGCTGGACATTGAGAGAGACCTTGTGGACCCTCAAGACTATGAAGGATCATGGGATGATTCGATACATAAGCCAGAGAGCCCGACTTGGCCTCTCTCTTTCTCCTGTCCTCAGGAGCTGAAAAGAAACACTGGAGAAGTGCACAGCAAGGTATGGCATACTCAAGCCATTAGGCTGCAATGGTCATAAACTGAAAGGAAGCGTCCAAAAGAGAAAGACTTTTCACTGCAGGCTAGCCCGAGAAAGACCCTTTGCCTTCATTCAACCTATTAAGGCTGGCAGCAAAGCGGGTGGAGTTTGGAAGCTGCTGGGAGAAGCTTTAGGCCCACTGCACAGGTCCAGGAGACTATGGAAGTGAATCTCAGCAGATGGAAGAAGCCAAGTTCAAGTTTGGCGATTAAAACTGATTGCTCTCATAAACCAGCCAGAATTTAGTGTTTTAAATTAGCTCTGACAAAACTGGCCATATGAACTGGCAAAATTAGGCCCAGATGGACACTAGGCTTTGAAAGGGACTGCCTACTGGGACTGCCGTAAAACCAAGTTATCCTGCACAGACCTACGCTAAGAATATTAATATCCTTTTAAGAAAATTAAAATAGGGTTAGTTAGGTGTTAGTAGGTAAGTATTTGGGTGTTCTTAGATAGATTATAGGTTTTAGATTGTAGGTTTTAGGTTATAGGATTTAGATATTTTATAGTGTTTGTTAAGTACTAATAAATATGAGTTTTATAAATAAAAATATTCTGTTACAGAGAATATGTCACAGCAGCTGTCCTGGTCTCTGGCTCACACAATCTTTCTGTGCCTCTTTCCTGATGTTCCCTGAGATGTGAATGTAGAATTGGGTTGTACATTTATTAACTGGGGGAGGGAAGATTATGGTCAGGTGATCACTGCATTTTGACTATTTGTGAATTTCTGTAATGTTCCCCAACTCTGGCAAAAAGAAGCTTCTTTGATGAGAGAGGAGGACTACAGCTTACCTGTGGGTGTGAGGACAAGTTATTGGAACAAAGTTAGAGGTTACATTGGTTTAGGAAAGTGGCAGGAGGATGTTGTGGATGTGAGAACTGTTCCTTTCCTTGTGGTACCATCTCACTTATATTTTAAATACAAAACAATATTTCATTGACAGCTTTTTTGATCTTCAGATATTCTATGACCATAACTGTAATAATTAACTAATCTTAAATGTTGAATATATTCATAAAACCCATTTAAATAATAAATCATGTAAAATATTTAGAAGAAAGCATAAAAAATTTTGTACCAAAAACCTTAGACAAGATTACAGCTAGAGTAAAAAGCTGTGTGTGAAGATCAGAGCAAGAGACACGATTGTGTGTTTATCATAACAAATGGAAAAGATGTGATGGTTAGATTTAGTTGCCAAATTTATACAACCAAGACTCACTTGAGAAAAGAGTCTTGTTAAAGGAGTGGCCTATATTTGATTTACCTGTGTACATGTCTGTGGGGAATTGTCCTAAATAGTGGATGTTGAAACACCCATCCTACTGTGGGAAGCCATTTCCTAGGGAGGGGATCCTGAACTGTAAGAGACCAGAGACATTGAGGTGAACACAAGCAAGGAACTGGACCTGCATGCATTCTTTGCTTTTTGCTATGGATATGATGTGACCAGCTGTCTCAAGCTTTTGCCTCTGTGATTCTCCTGCAGCGATGAATGTGTAACCTGAGAAAATTATAGTCTTCTTTTATATTTTTATTGTTGTGTTTCTAGTCCATTATTTGATGTTTTGCATTTTTCAACCACAAATAAAATAAATATTCATTTGAAAACAGACATAATTCAGAAATGTGCAATTCAGGATGTTTGACAAATCTAGTCTTTTATTTAGTATTTGTTTGCATGCTTATTATGATATATATGCATATATATATATATATATATATACTTTTAAAACTTTTCTTTAAATTTATTTTTCTTTCTTTTTTGTTTTTGGCCAGTCTCTATGTGTTAAACAATTTGAATGTACTGAGCAGCTTGTAGTTCGAAGTTGAACCTTGTTTGGAAAAGTTCAGGGCTTCATTGAAGTCCTGGCTGGAACAGTCAGTGAGCTGAACCATCTGGGCTTGTCTTGTCTTCTTTGGTGTTTGGTCCCTTTGCTCTGAAAATATATAATTTCTCACAATTGACCTATCTCTATATTTTTCTTTGGAGACAGGATTTCATATAACATATTTAATCATATTCTTTCCCAACCCTAACTCTTTCCCGATCCTTCCTACCTCTATACTCACACCCTTAATTCTCTCTCTCTGAAATGACAAAAATGAAAAAAACAAAGAAAGTCCAAGCAAACAAGAAAAACACAAAAGAAAAATATCAACCCCTCACAAACAGACAATAGAGTTACAAGGGCCAGTCTGGAGTGTGGTTGATATATCTAGTTACATTCTGTTGGAAGAAAAATTATTTTCCCTTTCCCAGAAGACATCAATTACAAATAGCTTCTTTGTTAAGGCAGTGTGTTCACTTCCCTTTCTCAGTGCTGGGACTTTGTGTTATTTTAACTTGTACAGGTCTTCTGCATGCTCTCAGAGTCTCTGAGTTCATGCATATCATCTGCCCTGTTGTATCCTTGAAGTCGTTCACCACCTTTGGCTCTTACACTCTTTCTGCCTTCTTTTATATAGACGATTTTGAACCTTTGAGGGAAGAAACATGATAAAGACATTCTAATTAGTGCTGAGTGCTCCAAATTCTGTCCTTCTTGGCACGTTGTTCAGCTGTAGGCCTTTGCATCATCATTCACTGCAAGAAGCAGCTTCTGTGATGGTGGTTTACGGACAGCAATGTGCCATCAGGAGTCATTTTGCTGCTATGTTCCTTTAGCAGAGTAATAGTATTATGTTCTCCTCTGGGGCCTGTGAGGTAGACAGTTTCAAATTATTGTCCACTTTAGCAATGTCAGATATAGGTTCTACCTCTTGGACCCCTTTATTCCAATAATACTCAACAGGATGTAGCTTATTCCTGGAACTTGAGATTTTACTTGTTGACATGTCTACTTGAGACATTTTCTCTTCAATTATATGGTGATTCCATTTATAATACTTTAATAAATATTTTAGGAAGCTTTTATAGAACTAGGTCTCCATGGTTGCTTTTTGTCAGATAATTTTATTACAACAACAAAAACGCAAACATAGAACAAAGGCAATATAAGATGCTGTTTGTATGCATGGTATGGTAAGGTTCATTGTGCTCTATATTACTGAATTCTCCAAAAAGAAACATAGAAAGCAATAACAACAATTCAAGTAACTTAATTTCACTTTTTACAAAAGAAAAAACCTAAAATTGTTAAATATATTTTCTTTTCAGAAAGCAAGGCCTATGCTTCCAGCTCCAATGTATTTGAGGTTCAAAGCCATCATCTTAACTACTATGTTTCACTACTTCGTGAGATTATAAGAAACATAAAAGTTTATCTGGTGAGATAAATGCTTTCCTGTCCCTATATTCCAGTGGGAATTTATTGTGTAGATATTGAGTAAAAGTGATGGATAATGTCTTCTACTCACATTTTACAGAAAACAGGGTAACATTTTTTAGATGGCCATTTCTTGTTTCAGCTTTTGATAACAGCCTAGTCTGTAAGACAGAATCATAACTTAGTGCAGGTATTTCTTTGGTCAACTAAGCTGAGTTTGTCTCAGATATTTTGCTATCTGTGATCAACCTAGAGTAGTAGTCTATTTGTCATCTGCCTGCCATGAAATGGAGGAAACAGAGAGCCAGAAGGAAGGGCTTGGCTTTACAGAGATAACAGTCAAATGTCAGATTCCATAAGAGAGGAAACTATGTCATAGAGAAAAGTAAATGGAAATTAGCATTTACCTGTCTTTAAAGCAACTAAGGTTGTTCTGTAAAAGAAGAGTCAAGTGGAGAGGGGACTTGGAGATGGTGACTGATTTCAGTATATGAAATTCCAAAAGTTACTGGGAATTAAATGAAGTACCAATTCAAAAATCATAGAGAATGCACATACTTCAGTACCTGGCAATTTACAGTCCTAATTGACATCTGAGGCCACAGCAAGTTAAAGAAATACATATGCAAAGCATGTAGAAAGACCCTAACAAAAGAATGGCTTATTTTACAAGGTTGTATTTTTGGTGGATTTTTACCTAAAGAGTTGTATTTATCTTCCTGGTCATTTTTAGACTACATAAAAATTTCACAATATATGAAAATATTTTGGAGGTTTTAGATTTCCTTAATAACTTTTCTTGTCAGCAAAGTTTTTCCAATTAATAATTGTAAAAATTATATGAATGCACTATGTTATCCTGTGCTCTTTCTACTTGATTTTATTATAGTGGCATCAAAGTCATTGTGTTTGATATCTTCCCTCATGTGGAGAAAGATATTGGGGTTTCAGGTTTCAGAAAGTCTTACTATGTAGCCCAAGTTGGTTTGGCTAGTAAGTGGAAGAGCATTAACTCTTCCCTATTTTTCCAAAGTTACACGGGTTAAGAACACTGGTAACTCTTCCAAAGGACCCGGGTTCAAATCCTAGTACCCACATGGTTGTTCACAGGTATCTGTAATTGCTGTGTGTGGTGGCACACGACTTTAATCCCAGCATCAGGAGGCAGAGGCAGGTGGATCTCTGTGCATTCAAGGCCAGCCTGGTCCTACAGAGTGAGTCCAGGACAGTCAAGGATACACAGAGAAACTCTGTCTTGAAAAATCTAAATAAATAAATAAAAATAAATAAATAAATAAATAAATAAATAAATAAATAAAATAATTGCTCATAGAAGCACTGCAGATGTGACTGCTGTGTCACATGTGCATCAGAAGATGGCAGAGAGGAGAGAGGCTATGTCTACATTCAGTGTTCTGACCTATGAACATCTGAATAGCCTAACATTCCTGGAAAAAATCAAGCTGATTTTTTCACCACTTTGACGCCATAGGACCCAAAGGGGTGCTAACCTGTGTTGATCACCAGTCCAGCACCATGCAAGCACCAGATTGGTTCCCAGGACAGGAAGCAAGCCAGAGACTAGGGGGTCCCTGTCTGTTTTGTTAAGAAAGCAAAGTGGCTTTTATAAAATAGAAAAACAAAAAGCAACAAAACAAAACACACATACAAAAACAAAAACAAACAAAAAAAACAAAAACAAAAAAAACCCAAAACAACAACAACAACAAAACCAAGGCCAACAAAGTAAGTTTTAACTAGTTTTCACTGGTCCCTCAAATCTTGTTACAGAAATATCTTCAAAAACTCAAAGACTTTAAACATTTATTTATTTTAATGACTTTATCTCATTTTTGAGATTATAATATAATTACAACACTTCTCCCTTCTCTTTCCTCTCTCTAAACCCTCCCATATACCCCATCTCAATAAAATAAAAAAAATCAACAGAGTTTAAGAACATGAATAAGATTGACAAATCCATATCTAAATTAAGTAAAACAGAAAGAATATACAAAGTAATGAAATTAGAAATGAAAAAGGGAGTATAGCAACAGACACCAAGGAAATCAAAAGAATCATAAGGACATACTTTTAAAAACCTGTACTCGACAAATGGAGAAATTTGAAGCAAATGGATAATTGTCTCAATACATACCACTGACCAAATTTAAATCAAGATCAAAGAAGCAATTTAAACATCCTTAGAGCCACTAGTGGAATAGAAGCAGTCACAATCAATCTCCCAACTTCCCCCCTCCAAAAAAAAAAATCCTAGAGCCAGATCATTTTAGTGCAGAGTTCTATAAAACTTTGTCCAATTCATTTTATTAGGTCACAATTATTGTGTTACCAAAACCACACAAATACACAACAAAGACAGAGAACTGAAAACTTACTTTCCATATGAACAGAGATAGAGAATTTTTCAATAAAATAATGAAACCAGATCCAAGAACATATTAAAGAAAAGATCAGCCACCATATTTAGGAAGACTTTAACCCAGATATGCAGGAAGGTCCAACATACATAAATCTATAAATAAAATCCACCCTGTAAACAAATTGAAAGAAAAAAAATCGTCTCATTAGAAGCAGAAAAGATCTTTGCAGAATCCAATACCCTTCCATGATAATGTTATGATAGAGATTAGAAATACAAGGGACATACCTCAACATAATAAAAGCAGCAAGCTTATATCCAACATCAACTTAAATGGAGAGAAACTCAAAACATTTCCACTAAGGAATAAAACAAGATTGTCCACCCTCTGCATACCTATGCAATATCATCCTTGAAGTGTTAGCTAAAGCAATAAGGCAAATGAGAGAGATCAACTTGATATACATTTTGAAGAAGTCAAAGTACCTTGGTTTGCTGTTAATGTGATAGTATCCATAAGTGACCCTAAATATTCCAGTGGGAAACATTTACAGTTAATATATGCTCTCAGCAAAGTAGCTGGAATCAAAGTTAACTCATAAAAATGAGTGGCCATACCATATACAAACAACAAACCAATCAAAGAGGAAATTATGGAAATACAGGATGGTGGCGGCACATGTCTTTAATGCCAGCACATGGGAGGCAGAGGCAAGTGGATATCTGAGTTTGAGGCCAGCCTGGTTTACAGAGTGAGTTCTATGACAGCCAGGTCTACACAGAGAAATCTCTGAAAAACAAAACAAAAAATACCAGGGAAACAGCACCTTTCACAATAGCCTCAAATAATTCAAAATACCTTGGGGTAGCTTGAACTAAGCAAATAAAAGACTTGTATGACAAAAACTTTGAAGCTTTTGAGATCTTTGAAGAAAGAAGTTGAAGAAGGTATCAAGGTTAGAACGCATGGAGCAATATGATTAACATAGCAAAATGTCCATCTTACCAGAAGCATCCAACACGTTCATTGTAATCTCCATCAACATTCCAACACAAAACTTTATACATTTGAAAGGACAATTCAAAAATTTATAGAAGCATGTGAGCGTGTGCACACACATGCACACACACACACAGACACAGACACAGACACACACACACACACACACACACACACACACACACACACACACACACA
>CAJQZJ010001466.1:2641926-2711943 GCA_907164525.1 Lophiomys imhausi | reverse complement strand
CTTCTTCTTCTTCTTCTTCTTCTTCTTCTTCTTCTTCTTCTTCTTCTCTTCCTCCTCCTCCTCCTCCTCCTCCTCCTCCTCCTCCTCCTCCTTCTTCTTCAAGACAAGTCTTCTCTTTGTATACCTGGCTGTCAGGGACTCACTTTGTAGACCAGACCAGTCTTAAACTCACAGAGATCCACATGCCCCTGCCTGCCTAGTGCTGGGGTTAAAGGCTTGTGCCACCATGCCCGGCAATTGCAGACAGCTGTGAACTGCCATGTGGGTGCTGGAATTTGAACCACTTTTTCCTTTGGAAGAACAACCAGAACTCTTACTGCTGAGCCATCTCTCCAGTCCCTCTTAATCTTCTTAATCTGCTAATTTCTTAGCTCCAGCTAATCAGCAATAGTTGTTGCAGTAACATAATAGCTTCACTTTATTTAGTTCTGGTATCTTGTAAGCCACTACTGATTGTTCAGCTCCACTAAACCAGAACTATATAATCTTAAGTCAAAACAGCATGGCCATGAAATAGTCTTTAATTTTCCCTTTGAACCTCTGAAGCGTCACAAGTCATGCCTCCATTTTCTGCATTGCTCACAACATTCTTATCTTCCAAGCTCCCACAGGAGCCCACTGAAGTCTTAACACTCAATGAATTTTCTTGCCCAAAGTTCTAAAGTTCTTCCACAGTTCTTCCCAAAGCATGATCAGGTCTGTCATAGCAATACCTCACTTTGCTGGTACCAACTTGTTCTACTTAGTGTTTTTATTGCTACGATGAAACACCATGACAAAAGAGCAAGTTGAAGATGAAAGTGTTTATTTGGCTTACACTTCCAAATAACAATCCATCATTGGAGGAAACCAGGACAGGAAGTTGAGCAGGTCTGGAACACAGAGGCAGGAGCTGATGCAGAGGCCATAAAGGAGTGTAGCTTACTGGTTTGCTTAACTATCCATTTACTTACTTACATATTCAGTTACTTACTTAAATAATCTGCTATTTACCAAACTATAGTTATTTACTTAACTATACTGTTATTTATGTTTTGTTTTTGTTTTTTGTTACTAACTTAATTATCCTGTTACTTAATTAACTAACCTGTTATTAATTTTCCTGGTACTGAGTTAACTAACCTGTTATTTACTTAATTATTCAAAACTTTTACAAAACTTTATATTTTTGTCAAATAAAAGTGAGTATTTAGAAGCACTTTGTCTTTGATCACCTGTAACATACGATGAACTTCAAAGACTCACCCTGTTTAGAATGGCTGACTTTCGTCCAGGCCTCAGACAATCCAACTCGCAACTCTCCCATCTCCTTCTTGCTTTCTCCCTGTCATGAGCACTATATGACTTTCTGTTGGTATACCTGATCTTTTGGTCTCTCTTCTTACACAGCTCCACAGTCTCCACTTAGAAGGAGGGAGTTATTACACTTTGTCTGAGATCCAGCAAAGTAGATCATTCCCACCATGGTCTTTGAAGAATTATTTACTGTGGTCTTCTAGTTCCTCAATTTGGAAAATGGAGATCCTTTAGCCCCTGCCCCCCATAACCATTATGAAGATGGTATGAAACTTTGCAACAAAGACACATAGAAGGGATGACTGGAACATAGCCTTCAAAAATTCTCAGTACCTCCATTAGTTAGTTGAAACCTTGGCTATGGGAAGTGTGGAAGTACCCACTCCCTCACTTGCTCCTTCCTATGACACTCAGGGCCACCTGCAGCTTTTCTTTCAGATATTCTCCACTCTGCTTAACAGGAAATATGTGACAGATATATTACTAAGTGTTTCAGTCTCATTTGTGTTGTCATAAAACACAGTGGCAAAAGCAATTTATAGGAGAAAGGGTTAATTTAGTTTAAAATTCCAGATCATAATTCATCATGGGAGGGAGGGCAAGGGAGGAAATCACTGTAGCTAGTAAAATCACATTCAAGAGAAGAGCAAAAAATAAATTCATTCCTGCCTAGTATTCAGCTGGCTTTCTCTACTTTGACAAAATCCAGGGCCTCAGGCCAGGGAGGGATGACACTCACTTTCTAGATTAGTCTTTCCATATCAACTAAGGCAATCAGGGACAATTTTTCAAATGTAGGTTCTCAGGCCAACACAATCTAGACAAGTCCAAGCAGTCCCGGGCTGTCAGACTTCCAGACTCCCCTCGAACCCAGGTGAAGCTCCCACCAAGCTACTGGTAATTCTAATGGCCTAATATAACAACTTATATTAATTAACAGAGTTTAGGTTACAGTTGGTGTAGGCCAACCTTGGTCCAGGGACTCTTTCCCCAGGATAAACCAGGCAACCAGTTAACACACGCGGGTCAGACCACCTGTTCCTTTGCCAAGCTGCTGGCTACTCCGCCAGCCTAATCTTACAGCTTATATTTACTAATAACTACAATAATTTAATAAATTTTAAGTTTCAAGCATCTACCAACACTTAGGCCGAACTGGAACAACAAAGAAAACCCATCACTCACAAGATTATGCTCAGTCTTGATCCATGAGCTCCCAATAATGACACTGAATAAATTTTGCTATTTATGAAAGCTTAGGCCTTATAGCTTAGGCTACTTTCCAACTAGCTTGTATATCTTAATTAATCCTTTTATTCCAGCCCACATTTGCATGAGGCCCATTACCTCTCACTCAGTTAAAGTATGTCCAAATTCCTATGTGACTTATTATTTCCTCTGTGACTAGCAGGCAAAGGTTCATTTTTTATTCTATTGACAAAAAACAATTTACCCTACGAAAGATATTACATGCCATCTCTTTATGGCATGAATGGAGATCTTTTTAATGTTTTAACGCTTATCCCTTAACTAGACAGACTCTCAATTAGCTACTCTAAGTTAACCCAGATCACCTAATCCCAAACTGCCATGTGCCTATTATTACCTTCCAGCGTTCTCAAGACATCTGTCTCCTTCTGTGCCTCCTGGCAGAGAGGGACTCTCTGTGAGTGCTCAGGGTTCCTGTCTAATCTCAGGAAGTCCCACCTTCCTATACTCTTTCTGCCCAGCTAATTGGTCATAAGTGACTTTTATTAACCCATCAAGAAAATGCCTCAGAAGGGGCAGTAACCAGATCTCAGCATTGAATTCAACCTATCAGATGCAATGATATTAGACCTTCCACAACATCTCCCCCTTTAAGTCTAACAAAAGGCTCCTTTTCCTAATAACAATAAATACAACAATAAACCCAATATGGTAAAAATAATAAATACAATAAAAACAATTATGAAAACTAAAAGGTGTGACACACATTTTCAATGTCCAGTCCATATGTATTTCACTAGCCAATTAGGAAATATATTCTATTGTGTATCTCTCTTGATGAGTTTAAGGATCTATACCTAATTCAACTTCCATCCTAACTTACCTTATTAACTAAATCATCTTAACCTTAAAACATCCTTTTAATTCCTAGATGGCTTAAAACTTATTGTGAGGCTATAACTATGTAGTCTTCAATCACATTAGAAACCTGAGAAGGATAAATATATCTGAATAGATAGGAAGTGCAGAGCAAGTAACTTCCAAAACTATGAAATGACAAACAACTGAATGCCTAGACAATCCCCAGTTTCTATAATATTGGAGCATCATCTTCAGCCTTCTGGCCAAGCATATCTCACAGACTTAGTTTTGGAGCAGGAAATAAGATTTTCCCATTCTGTCTTTGCAGAAGCAGGCCACCAATTTGCATTGAAGCTCTGGTCCATCTTTGTACTGTACATAGTCTGTTGAGAGAACAGGGACATTTTTGCCCAGTAGGAATTATCTCCTGATGAGAGATTTCTTTTTGATGCTCATTTTCTTCTTTCAAGTCAAATGGGAACTTCAGGAGCTGGAAGACCCGTGTCAAAGAATTTTTAAAATAATAAAATATCTTTAAATGTCATATTCTACAGATCTCTTGAGGTTTTTGAAGACTATCTATCCATGTCCATTGAGTAAGCAAATGTTGCTTGTCTCTAATAACTTAATATCTGATTAACTTAGAAAATATCTGATATTAACTAACTTAATTATTTTAATAAAATTACAAGTTTGAATGGTTAATAACTTTCATTTCTTAATTATCTTAAACAGTTTGTTATAGTTGCTGTCAAAAGGACTAGAAGTTCACATTTCAATTTAAAGAATTACATGGATACAATACTTAATCAAAATATAGCCTTAATTTTGTATCAATATACAAAGATTTATAGGAGTAGATTCAATAATCTACCCCTTTTTCCTATAATTCTCATATATCTATAACCTTAATTTTGTATTAATAAAAAGAATCTATAGAAGTAGATTCAATAATCTATCCTTTTGTCTTATCAATTCTATATTACACATCCATATTCCCCCTCTTTTTTTTCTTTTCAAGTCTTCCCCCCTATATGAGAAAAAGAAGGATAAATAAAAAGAAATCAATCTCTGAGCCTAACCACCTATACCTTGTTTAACAAGACCATATAACAATTTGTAACCATTCCCGCTAAACAATATCTATCATCCACCCCACTTTTGGGAATGGAACATCGTTCTCTTAAAACTGCTTCCTGCTGAATTGGGATGTAGAAAACCTGTTTGGGGGCCCAAATAAAATGGAAAACACAGGTTAATCAATTTGATAGTAACATTTGTTGTCCAGTCTCTATGTGCTCAGCAATGAATGTCCTGAGCAATTTGTAGTTTGAAGCTGGACTTTCGGTAGGAAAGTTCAGGGCTTTATTGATGTCATGTCTGGAACAGTCTTTGAGGCTGGGCCATCTCAGCAAGCTGTTTGAAGTTGTTCTGGATACAGATTTTGGAGGAAACCACTATTGAGGCAGTCTATGGGGCTGGATCATTTGGGTTACTTATCTTCTCTTCTTTGGACTCTGGTCCCATTGTTCTGAAAACATATTTCTCACAAGTAACATACAGTTCTTCAATTACCAGAATGCCTTGGATGTGCAGGATGCACAAATCAATTAAGAAATGTTTTCTGTCCTTTGAACAGAAGAAAGACATTTGTAAGTCTCCATTCATACCATAAAGAGATGGCATGTAATATCTTTCCTAGGGTAAATTGTTTTTTTTTTCAATAGAATAAAAAATGTATCTTTTAAAAGAAATCTTGAAAAATTGAAACTAAAATTTATCTTTAAGTGTATAAAACATAATAATCTTAACTTTCTGTCAATATCTATTATAACAAAAAATTCTCAAATTTCTATCAATATCCATTAATATTACAAAATAATCTTAAGTATTTAACAATAAAAGAGACAGAGAATAGAGTTGAGGAAAAGAAGAAAATCCCTGAATCCAATCCTTATTTTTTCACAACACATATCATATATCCATTCATCATAGATGACAACAAACAATCACCACACATAACATAATACACAACAAAAAACCTCCATCCCATCTCTTGGAAATGGAGTGTAAATATTTTTGGGTACCCTTAAAAAATTAGAAATTGGCCAAACCTCGGGCAAGTTAGCTATAGTGTTTTTTGTCCAGTCTCTGTAGGATCCATCATGTTTTGGCTAGCCCTTTTAAAAATGATTTGCATGCAAAGTTTTTGAGAAAACAGTGATTGAAGCAGTGTGATAGGTTGAATCTTCTGGCCTATTTGTCTTGTCATTACTGTCATTCAGTCCTTGGCTCTGAAAATAAACTTTTGCTCTAAATTTAACCAAGTGAAAGACATAGAACAACTTTGGAAGTTCATTTAAAGCATAAATTCTATTCGTGTCAGATGAAAGATTGGAATACTATGAACACCATACAGATAATAAAATACTCTTACCATGTGAAGACATTCATGTTTCAGATAATAGGATGTTCTCCCTGGTCAGATCTAATCTTCATAAGTTTTGTTGGTAACCACATTTTTTTCATTCCCTGTAGACACATTGGCATAACCACATCCCCATTTTAAAACCATTGCAGGTTTCTACTCTAAAGTTAAAATATCCTTATAATATATTGGTTGATTTAATTCCTCAGTTTTTTGTATGACCCAATGTCTTTCAACTGCAGTGGTACCCTTTTCACCAACATTTAGGAAATTCAAAATGAGCAAAGCATTGTGTAATCTAACCCTGGGATTCTTTAATTCCCCCTTTTGTTTAAAAAGCATCTCTTTTAAGGTAAGATTAGCTCTTTCTACAATTGCTTGTCCTGTAGGATTGTGTGGTATACCAGTAATATGCGTTATATTATAATATGCAAAGAATTGCTTCATTTTATTAGATACATATGCAGGAGCATTATCAGTCTTAATTTGTGCAAGTACACCCATAAATGTCATTATTTCTAATAAATGTGCAATAACACAATCAGCTTTTTCAGAACTTAAAGCAGTTGCCCATTGAAACCCTGAGTAGGTATCAATGGTATGATGTACATATCTTTCTTTTCCAAATTCTTCAAAATAAAAAACATCCATTTGCCAAATTTCATTCTTTTTAGCACCTTTAGGGTTGCTACCAGCAGGTAATGGAGTTTACTTATACATAGAACATGTAGGGCATTTTTAAATTATTTCCCTGGCCTGTTGTCAGGTGACAGAGAATTTTTTTCTTTAAACCTGAGCTGTTAACATGATGTTTCTGATGAAATTTTGAGCTTCCAACACATTTCCTATGAGTAATTGGTCAATCTCCTCATTTCCTTGTGCCAGTGGACCTGGCAAACCTGTATGAGATCGAATATGGGTTATATATAATGGGTTATTTCTACTTCTGATCGCCTGTTGCTATTGTATAATAAAGAAGTTAATTCTGTGTTATCAAGAATAAATTCAGCAGTTTCTATATGCAACACAACTCTTTCTGCATATAGAGAATCAGTAACTATGTTAAGAGATTCAGGAAAATCTAATAACACCATAAGGATTGCATACAATTCTGCTTTTGAACTGAGGTATATGGACTTTTGATTACCTTGCTGATTTTGTCTGTCTCATAACCTGCCATTCCCATCTTGTTAGCATCAGTATAGAATGTTGATGAATCAGGAATTGGTGTTCCCTTTACAATACGAGGAAGAATCCAATTAGTTCATTTTATAAATTATATATGCTTGCTTTTTGGAAATTTGTAATTAATTTCTCCCAAATAATTACTGCAAGCTCTTTGCTAATCTTCATTGATTACCCATAATGACATAATCTCAGCATTAGTAAGAGGCACTACTATTTAGGCCGGGACCATCCCTGATAATTGACATAGTTTTATTCTACCTTTTACAATTAATTCAGATATCTTTTCTATGTATGTCTTTAATTTTTTACTTTGTTTATGTGGTAAGAAAATCCATTCCATAATACTATCTTTCCATTGCACAATGAGTCCTATAGGAGAACGAATTGATGGTAAAATAACCAAAATACAATCAAGTTGAGGACCAATTTGATCTATGTATGCATCTTGCAATCTTTATTCTACCAACATTAATTCCTTTTCTGCCTCAGCAGTTAAGCATCTTGGACTGTTTAGATTTGAATCCCCTTGTAATGTTTGAAACAAATTACTTAATTCATAAGTACTTAAACCAAGGGTGGGCCTTAGCCAATTTATATATCCCATTAATTTTTGAAAATCATTAAGAGTTTTCATTTGGTCTCCACAGAGCTGTACCTTTTTGTGATCTTATTCTCTGTTGACTTATTTTATAACCCAAATAGTTGATTGAATCTCTTCTTTGTATTTTTTCAGGAGCAATTCTTAACCCCCATAGTGGTAGAATTCTTTGCATTTTCTTAAATAAGTCCTCTAAAATGACTACATCAGAATCATCCAACAAAATATCATCCATATAATGATAGATGATAGATTGAGGAAATTTCTTATGCACTATTTCTAATAGTTTTTGTACAAAATATTGACACAGAGTTGGACTATTCAACATTCCCTGTGGAAACAGATTCCAGTGATACCTCTTGAGTGGTCTACTGTTAGTAAGAGTAGGTACAGAGAACGCAAACCTCTCCCTATCATTCTTCTTCAATGGAATTGAGAAAAAGCATTCTTTTAAATCAATTACTATTAAAGGCCATCACTCTGGTAATAGAGAAGGTAAAGGTATACCAGACTGTTGAGGGAAGGTCTAATATTGTTTCTGATACATTGACTTCAGTGCTGAGATCTGGTTACCGCCCCTTCTGAGGCATTCTCTTGATTGGTTAATAAAAGTCACTTATGGCCAATTAGCTGGGCAGAAAGAGTATAGGAAGGCGGGACTTCCTCAGATCACAGTAGGAATTCCACCCACACAGAGACTCTCTTTCCACTGGGAAACACAGAAGGAGACAGACATCTGGAGAAGTCTGGAAGGTACTCACAGGCACATGTTGGTTTGGGGTTAACTTAGAGTAGCTAATTGAGTGTCTGCCCAGCTAAGGGCTAAGTGTTAAAATATTAAAAAGTCTTGGTGTGTTTAATTATTGGGGAAAAGACTGCGGTGGCTTATAGGCCGTCAGTCCAAGCAGTCCCGGGCTGTCGGATTCCCAGACTCCCCTTGAGTCCAGGCGAATCTCCCGCCAAGCCTCCGGTAATTCTACTGGCCTAATATAACAACTTATATTAATTAACAGAGTTTAGGTTATAGGTGGTGTAGGCCACCTTTGGTCCCGGGGCTCTTTCTCCAGGATAAGTTAGGCACTGGTTAAGGCACTCAGGCCAGGCCACCTGCTCCTCTGCCAAGCTGCTGGCTACTCCGCCGGCTACTCTGCCAGCCTAATATTACAGATCATACTTACTAATAACTACATTAATTAATTAATTTGCAGTTTTCACCAGACTGCAAAGGACCCATAGATTAAATTACTCTATTCACAGCTCTTAAATCTGTTACCATTCTCCATTTACCCGATTTCTTTTTTTACCACAAACACAGGAGAATTCCATGGGCTGTAGACTCTTCTGTATGACAAGCTTCCAGCTTTTCTTTTACCAATTGCTCAAGAGCGTCAAATTTTTCCTTTGTTACAGGCCACTGCTCTTGCCACACTGGTTTATTTGATAGCCATTTCAAGGGTAGGGCTGTTGGAATTTCAGCAGTGGCCCCTAGTCTAAATTTGGAAACTCAATATCTAGGGTGCCCTGTATTTGGACACTAGACATAGCTTGCAATTTTTGTTGAGTACTCATATCAATACCTTCACCAAAAGTATCTATAATCTCAATGTCTGGGGTGTTCTGTGTTTGAACATTAGACATAGCTTGCAATTGTTGTTGAGTATGCATATCAATACCTTCCTCAAAAGCATCCATCATTTAATCATTTGTTATTTCTGGCATTGTAGGAATATTAGTTTGAGTACCCCATTATTGTAAGAGATCCTTCCCCATAATTTTAAGGCTACATCAGCCACATAAGGTCTCAACTTCCCTGTTTGCCCTTCTGGTCCCACACAGTTAAGCCATCGTACACTTTGTTTTACATGTGATAATTTACCAATTCCTATAAAATGTGTAGGAACCCTTGGAAGTGGCCAGTTTGGATTCCAAGACTCCTGTGAGAGGACAGTAACATCAGCTCCTGTGTTAAGCAATCCTTCTATTTCAGTACCATTCATTTGTATTTTTAATTTTGGTTTCTTATCACTCACCATTGTTTGCCAATACACACATTTTTCAGTATTTTCAACAGCTCCTGTTCTGTCTATTGGAACAATCTTGCCCTTGGTGTAAGGAAACAGTAGCAGTTGGGCAATTTTTGTCCCCTGCATTAATTGTCATCTCTTTCCATATGGATGTCATAATTTTAATTTCTTCCTTGAAGTCTCCATCTATAATACCTGGATGAATAAAGAATCCTTGACAAGTTAATTCATTTTTTTCCAAATATTAATCCTATTGTCCCTCATGGTAAGGGACCATAAACACCAGTGGTTAACATATAACATTCATCTGTTTTGGATAATGTTTTAGATTTATCTGTGGTCAAATCTAAAGCTGCAGTACCTTCAGTAGCCTGTAAAATATCGGCAATAGTTAATTTTGTTCTTCCTGCCTGTTTGTTTCCCTCTGGTTGGATGATGGACGACAGTTCACATTGTTTTGGGGGTCCTGAATTAGTAGGCCCCTCCCCTTGTTTCCCTGCAAGGGGTTAGCTACCTCTGACATCCATTTCAGCTCTACAATCCCAGGACCAGTGTTTACTTCTTCCACAATGAGTACAAAATCCTGGAGACCTTAACTTTCTATCGCTATTAAAAGCCGTTCTTTCTCTTTTATGACCATGTTCTGCAGAGTCCAAGCACCTATCATTTCGAGTTCTAGAGGTTTCAGCCTTGCAATAGCTTTAGAAATGGTCATTTTTAATGGTTCCCCATTTTTAAAGCACTCATTAAGACCCCTAGTATCAGCTTGTGCTATGACATTAGTCTGATGCTCCTGAAAACCAATATCAGCTGTTTCTCTTATCCATTCATCTACTGGGGCTCCTTCAGATTTCAATGGTCTAATTGCCCTTTGACTTTCAGCATTTGCATTTTCATACACCAAGGCATTTATAGAGTCCTGTCTGGCATCAGGGTTATCTACATCTCTCTCCACAGCTGAAGTCAATCTCCCTAGAGTCTAAGAAGGTTTCCTGAGGACCTTGTATTATCTTGGTAAATCAAGTAAACCTTTTCCCAGCCTCAGCAACCATATCCCAGGCTCTCAGAGCTGTAACATGACATTGTTCTATCACAACATCTTCAAATTGAGTCGGCAACCATATGTCAGCATAAGGTCCCTCACCAAGCATTTGGTGAGTTGTGACATTTATTCCACTTGCCATACTTTGTTGGTCTAACTTTGTGGCTGCATGTCTCCACCATGACAATCATTGTAATTGCTGGCTATCTTCTAGCACAGCTGATATCATTCCCTTCCAATCTTGGGGAATGATTCTATTTTGTATAGCCCAATTATTTAACATTTGTTTAATGAATGATGAATGCATTCCATAAGAGACAATGGACTCCTTAAATCTTTTTAAATCCAAAATGGTTATTGGATGCCATGCTAATTCCTTATTGAGTTAACTGTTATTATTATCAGGCTTAAATTGAAACATAACTGCTAAACAAACAAATCAATAAGCATACAATAGATAAAAAAGACTAAAAAATAGAAAAAATATAACTAATATATAAAAAATAAATAAAAATTAAAAATTAAAAATAAGAAGTCTATGTCCAAGTTCCCTTTGGTGTGTTAGTTGTAGTATTGATACCTTCTCCTATATAGCTAAAATCCTACTATAAGTGAATAGATGCCATATGTGTCCTTCTGAGTCTGGGTTAGTTCACTCAGGATGAGCTTTTCTAGTTCCATCCATTTGGCTGCAAATTGCATAATTTCATTGTTCCTGATAGCTGAATAATATTCCATTGTGTAGATGTACCACATTTTTTTAACCCATTCTTCAGTTGAGGGACATCTGGGTTGTTTCCAGTTTCTAGCTATTACAAATAAGGCTGCTATAAACATAGATGAGGAAACTTCCTTATGATTCTGTGAAGAGGCATTTGGGTGTATACCCAGAAGTGGTATGGCTGGGTCCTGAGGCAGAGCTATTCCAAGTTTTCTAAGATATCACCAGACTGACCTCCATAGTGGTTGCACAAGCCTGCACTCCCACCAGCAATGGAGTAGGGTACCCCTTTCTCCACACCCTCACCAGCATGTGCTGTCATTTGAGTTTTTGATCCTAGCCATTCTGACAGGCAACGAGACACTTTTCACTGATGGTACTGCTTCATAGATCCCCAATGAATGAAGGGGCTCTTGGCCCTCATACGACCTCTCAACTGAGATGAGGGACTGTTATATAAGGACACCCCACCCCAGAGAAATGGGATGGAAGGGTTAAGAGGTAAAGAAAAAAAATGAAATGTGATGTTTCGGCCTTTTACTACCAACTGTCATGAACTGTTTAGGATAATTAAGAAATGCAAACTAATGGTTATGCAAGCCAGTCATTCTGTTAGGTACTATGACAGCCTATTATAGTTACTTGCTAAGCTAATCAGAAATAAACCTGCTAAGAGACAAGCAACATCTGCTTACCCTAATATAAGAGATAGATAGGGCCTCTTCAAAAACCTCAAGAGATCTTCAGAATATGGCATTCAAAGATGTTTTCATAACTTTAGATTTTTTTTATATCAAGACATATCAACTCCTGGCAGCACCCCCTATTCTCCTCCAAGTAGAAGATGAGCATTGAAGAATCTCCAGTGGGAGATGATTGAATTAGTCGCAAGCCTATAACAGAATGCTGTCCAAAAAGGACAAAACCTGGAAGCAGGTAAGTCGACAGCCTAGCTCTGCCAAGACAGGGTAGGTAAGTCCTTCATAACCCCTGCTCTACAATCAATATCTGTCAGAGAAGCGGGGCCAAACGACTGAAGAGTGATGCTGTAATGTATGGAGATAAAATGGGAACTGTCCAGGCAGCCACTGGTATGTCATTTCTTAGTTTGGGAAGCTACAGACTCTGTACTTCCTACAAAATCAGATATATTTATCCCTCTCAGGTCTCTGAGGTGATTGAAGAATAGATAGATAAAGTCTCATAATTAAATTTTGAGTTGTTTAGGAGTCAAGAGAGTGTTATACATCTAAGAAGATACTTTTAAAATAGTGTTGCAATTAGTATGAATATTGAGTCAGATATAGAACTTTAAACTCATGGAGATGTTTAGATAGTAGAATGTTAAAGTCAGGTACCAAATACATATTGACTGGTCATTGGGAATGTACGTTAAGCCATATAACCCTCATAACTGTGGCCTAATTACCTCTGTTGTACTGTATTGTATTTATTATTATAAGAGAAAGAGCCATTTGTTGGACTGAAAGGGGAAACTGTAGGGGGAAATAAGATATACCTTAAACTTAAAAGAATAAAAAGGGAAGAGGATGGGGGGTTGAGGGTGGGAGGGTGGGACTGGAGGGGGAATAGGGAGGGGACTGCGATTGAGATATAACTTGAAGAAATAAAAAATAAAGGAAAAAATATTAAAAAAAGAAAGTTAAAATAGTGTTAGTTGTTTTTAGATAAGTATTAGAGTGTTATTAGGTATTGGTATTCTTAGATAAATTTTAGATTTTATATAATAGGTTTAGATTATAAGATGTATGAATTTTATAGACACTTGTTAAGTATTAATAAATATAAGTGTTTATAAATAAAAATATTCTGTTACAAAAAAAAAAACAAATACAAAGCATCCTCAACTGATTCTGTGTAAAACCAGACAGTTCTATGATAAACTGTGGTCTTTTAAAGAAAAATTCCCAGAAAATTTGGGCAAGACAGGAGAGGAAACAGTCAGGACAGTGTTGTTGCTATTGTTGTTGGTGGTGGGAGTGGCTTGTTTTGTTTTGTTTTCTCATTTCCCTTCCTCCTGACATGATTGAGGGGCTTTGTGCTGATGTTATTTAAAAGAAAACAATAATTACTTTAGGAAGGCAGTGGGACACACATACACACACACACAAGAATGGTATGCTAAAATCTCCAGGGAGTGAACTGGAGAATATTGGGTTAACCCTATCACAAGGTGGGAGCAATGGCTGAAAACACGTAGTTTAACAGCAAAGTAAAATAAGAAACTTTACTAAAACAGAACTGAGTGGGGGGAAAAAATCCCAGTCCATCCAAGAAGGACTGGCAGGAATAGAGTTCCCTATCCCATCACCCAGTGAAGGGTAATAACTTAAGGTGGAGAGTCTCAGAAAACTGGCACTCCATTCCCAGCAATGGACCTTTAAAGGGGAAAGGGGAGGCACAATCAGTGTGCAGCTATGGAAACAGCAGAGGTGTAGAGAAACTTCTCTGAGACCTAACCTGGAGCATCACTAAAATGCCATTTAAGATAAAATATTTCGTCTTGCAGAACAGCTAATTAAGACACATGATATTCTAAAGGGTAGTGAACATTACATCATTCAAGAAAGCTCCTTAAAATTTAGGAAGTAAACAAGTCAAAACCTTCAGGAAGTCCCTGAAGCTCACCAGATACACTAGGCCCCTCTGTCCACAAGCACATATAACCGGAAAGGACTGCTAAAAGACTCTCTCAGATAAGCCAAACGGCCTAGAAGAGAATCAAGATCAGCTGAGCTGCCTGGAAAAGACACTCTTCAGTCTGCTGAGATGCCTGCAGGCTTCTCAGTGAACTTCAGGCTTCCAGTTTCCATGGGCTGTCACTCACTCTGGGTCAGGGAGGTTAAGTAATGCACCTGTCTTTGAGTCATTTATGCTCCTGTAAATAACCCCACACCCATATTTCTGTAAGTAACCCCAATAAATCTTATTAGTTCTCCAAAAAAAAAAAAAAAATTGAAACATAACTGGAAAAGCAACTGATGGTGACTGTGTAGTACCACGAAGCTCCTCTGGGAGTGCACTTGGTTCCACATTATCATTACCTACCTGGTTTTCTACTGGTACCCAATGTGGCTATGGAGACCTAGCTAGAAAAGAACTTGGCATTTTCTCAGTTCCAGTCACCTGTCCTGGCAAATTTTTCTTAAGCTCCTCAATCTGCATTTGCATACTTTTTCATTGGGTATCAAACTTCTTCCTTGTGACAAACCAATAAAAGAAAAAAGTAAACAACATAAAACATCTGGTCTGATTGAAAAACAGTATAGAGGTCAGCAGTAAACATTGTCATATTGTCAAAAACTGGCATCATGGTTTCAAAATCTGCAGTTTTCTCTGTAGTTTTGAATATTAAATTACCCATAATGCCTTACCACATTGAGTGCCACCTGAAACTTCAAATTAATTAATTATTGTAGTTATTCGTAAGTATAAACTGTAATATTAGGCTGGCAGAGTAGCCGGAAGCTTGGCAGAGGAGTGGGCAGCCTGGCCCACATGCCTTAACCAGTTGCTTGACTTATTCTGGGGAAAGAGCCCCGGGACCAAGGGTGGCCTACACCACCTGTAACCTAAACTCTGTTAATTAATATAAGCTGTTATATTAGGCCAGTAGAATTACCAGCAGCTTGGTGGGAGCTTCACATGGGTTCGAGGGGAATCTGGGAGTCTAGAAGTCTGACATCCCAGGACTGCTTGGACTGAGGGCCTGTAAGCTGCCACAGTCTTTTCCCCAATAACTAAACACACCAGGACCTTTTAATGTTTTAACGCTTAGCCCTTAGCTGGGCAGATTCTCAATTAGCTACTCTAAGTTAACCTGGATCACCTAATACCAAACCACCATGTGCCTGTGATTACCTTCCAGCGTTCTCAAGACATCTGTCTCCTTCTGTGCCTCCTGGCAGAGAGGGATTCTCTGTGTGTGCTCAGGGTTCCTGTCTAATCTCAGGAAGTCCTGCCTTCCTATACTCTTTCTGCCCAGCTAATTGGCCATAAGTGACTTTTATTAACCAATCAAGAGAATGCCTCAGAAGGGGTGATAACTAGATCTCAACATTGAATTCAACCTATCAGAAGAAATGGTATTAGACCTTTCACAACAGATGCTGTGTTCCTGAAAGTCAGTGGCTTTCTCAGTGACTGCCTTTCCATCAATATCAGAGTTCTTTAAAGGGATGGAATCAGGATTTCCTCTCCCTTTCCCCAGTAGAGGAATCTTTTTACTTCCTTTATTATGTTGTAAGGAGTCTTTCTATGTGGGGGTGTCAAGGTATCTGCTCCTGTGTCCTTGACATAGGAGAGATGTCTGTACCAATCTTAGTTTAAATTAATTAACAATGGACAGAGAATGAGAGTGTTTGGAGTACTAAAACCAGATTTGGATGTCTTCGTTGAAGCCCTCCCCTCAAGGCTCAGGGGGCTATGCAGAACAAGAGGCAGAAAGATTGTAAGAGCCAGAAGAGATGGATGATTGACTCCAAGGAAACACGGTCATTTAGACACAACAGGACTGACAAACATATAAACTTAAACGCACAGAGATTGTAGCAGCAGGAAAAATACCTACACAAGTTCAATTCAAAAGAAGCTTCAGCACTGAATGGGGCACATATACATATGAGCTGCAAGTGGCAACAAAGAACTCTGCAAAGGAAAAATCAGTTTTCTCTAATGGGAGTTTCACTGGGTAACAAATTTGGGGGGAGCCTCACTCAATAGTATTTATATAGACTTTTGTCTCATTTTGTTTTGTTTGGTTATTTTTTTTTCTTGTTGGTCCATTGCTTGCTTATCTTGATTTCCATTTTTATGTTTTTGTCAGCAGATTATGTGTGTTTCCTGTTTTTTGTTTGTTTTGTTTCAAACAGAGAGAAAGAGATTTCTCTGTTTGAAAGAGGGAGGGAGAGATGGAGGGAGAGAGAGGAACATTAAAAGGGGTGGATGGGGAGGTAGGTATGATCTTGGAACCGTTGGGGAAGGGAGAAAAGGCGATTAAATTATGTAATATTAAATTTTTTTTTCATAAGCACATACAAAATAAAAGCCAACAAAAACTATTAGTAGGCTCAGAGGTGTAGCTCCATCATGAAATGCTTGCTTGGCATATATGGCTCATAGTACAGAAAAAAATAGGTATTCATATAATCAGTCCAAATTGAAAAATATTAAACAGACATGCCTGGTTTGTTTTAAAAATTAAGTCAATTAAGACTATTTCAATAGTGCAAGATAGATTGTGTGTCTTCTCTTGTTGAAAAGGTTTTAAAAATTCATCTTATATTCAATTTATTTTGTTTAATAGTTTTATTTTATTTTTTTAAATACTTTATTTTTTTCTTCAAGTTACATCTCAGTCACAAACCCTTCCCTATTCCCCCTTCCTATCCCACCCTTCCACCCTCTTCCCCCCAGCAGTTTCCCCTTTCAGTCCAACAGATGGTTCCTTCTCTTATAACAGTAAATACTATACAAAACAACAGATATAAATATGCCACATTTATGAGAGTTAAATGGCCCAGTATACCTTCCCAATGTCCAGTTTATACATATTTGGCCCCTGATTTTAACATTCTACTATCTAACCATCTCCATGGGTTTAAAGTTCTATATCTGACTCAACATTCATACTAACTTGCAACACACTTTTAAGAGTATCTTCTTAGATCTATAACACCCTCTTGATTTCTAAACAATTCAAAATTTAACTATGAGACTCTAGCTGTCTATTCTTCAACCACCTCAGAGACCTGAGAGGGATAAATATATCTGCTTATATAGGAAGTGCAGGGCCTGCAGCTTCCAAAACTAAGAAATGACATACCAGTGACTGCCTGGACAGTTCCCATTTTCTCTCCATACATTCCTGCATCAGTCTTCAGCCTTTGGGTCCTGTTTCTCTGACAGACATTTGTTGTAGAGCAGGGGTAATGAAGGACTTACCTACCCTGTCTTGGCAGAGCTAGGCTGTTGACTTCCCTGCTACCAAGTTTTGTCCTTTTTGGACAGCAGTCTGTCTGCAGTTGGAGCAAGGGGTTTTTTCATGCCAAGAGATAGGCTTGCCACTAATTCAACTATCTCACACTGGAGATTCTTCGATGCTTATCTTCTACTTGGAGTAGAATAGTGGTGCTGTCAGGAGCTGATATGTCTCGATATCAAAAAAAAAAGAAAATCTTAATTTAAGATAACATCTTTGAATGCCATATTCTGCAGATCTCTTGGGGTTTTTTGAAGATGCCCTATCCATCTCTTGTATATAGATAAGCAAATGTTGCTTGTCTCTTAACAACTTGATTACTGAGTAGCTTAGAGAATATCTGTGAAAGACTGTCATAGTAGCTAACAAAGTGACATGTTTGCATGACTAGGAGTTTGTTTTACTTAACTATCCTAGACAGTTTTAGACGGTTGGTATCAAGAGGCCAGAGCTTCACATTTTATTTTTAAGTATCTCTAGGTATGATACCATTAGGAAGCGTTACCTTTAATTTTGTATCAATATACAAAGATCTATTCAATTTTGGTTAAATATACTCTTAATTATGTATCAATATACAAAGATCAATGCCTATGTAGCCCAATACAATCTTAATATTACATCCATATACAAGGGTCAATACCATTGTGGCCAACTATAATCTTAATTTTGTATCAGTATACAAAGATCAATACCGATGTACTCCAATACAATCTTATTTTTGCACAATAAACAATGGTCAATACCACTTTAGCCAAATATACTACTAATTTTGTATCAATATACAAAGGTATAAGGGCATATTCAATAATCTGACCCTTCTTCTTGGACCTTCCTGTGCTATGTCTATGTCTCATTTTTCTCAAGCCTATGCACTCCTACATAGGAGAGGAAGAAGGATACAGAAAAGGAAAAGTAGGAAGTCCCTGGGGCTAACCTCCAAAACCCATTAAACAGGACCATTTATCAGCTTGTAATCTCTTCCCCTAAATATCAGAGTTTTCAGTTATCCTTCAAATAACCAAAAAGAAGGGTGGAGAAACACCCTCCCCACCCTCTGGGCAAGGGACGTCGCTCTCTTAAAGTGACTTCCTGCTGATTTGGGTCGTAGTAGACCTGTTTGGGGCCCAAACCCAAATGGGGAAAATGATTAAAAATGTTAGTACAATCCTTTTATGTTCAGTCCTTCTGTTCTCAGCTGTTTAGATGACCTAAGGAGTTTGTAGGCAGAAGCTGATCTTGCAGGCTTCACTGAGGTTCTGGCCGGGGCATTGTGTAGAGCTAAACGGTCTCAGCGACATTGGATTGCCGTGGTTGCAGGCCCCCGATGGAGACAGCTATTGAGGAAGTCTGCCAGGCTGAATCAACTGGGTCACTCGTCCTCCTTGGTGCCTGATTCTGCTCTCTGCTGAGGTTTCCGCTGTCCAGCCGTCCCCGGGCTCCCCGAATGGACGCTTTGATTCTCCTGAAAAGATAAGAACAGAGCCCTGCCCCAATCCCAACCCTGGGACAATTACCCTCTTTTTTTTTGGGGGGGGGGGCTAGGTAATACTTCTCCTGAAGCAAATTTGGCCTTCTGACAACATACAAAGCGTTATCTTTCAATCCGGGTTAAAGAAGAAATCATTCTGTCACCTTGGAGCTAAACCAGTTCCAGTGTATATATTTTGAGATCCCAACGGACAATCTGCCTGCATCGAGAAGGCCTTTTGTAAGTAGCCTCCAAACCTAGGTCCCTCCAAATCCCATGTGTGTGTCTCTGAACTCTAATTATTGGGATCAGGGACCTGTTCAGGAAGTTGTCACCTGTGCCAATGAGTTCGAGGGTTTCTCCTATTTTTTCTACTAGTATATTTAGTGTGGCCGGCTTTATGTTAAGGTCTTTTATCCACTTGGATTTAAGTTTGAAAGAAATAAGGGAAACAACCCCCTTCACAATAGCCACAAACAACATAAAATACCTGGGGGTAACTCTAACCAAGCATGTAAAGGACCTATACAACAAGAACTTCAAGCCCCTGAAGAAAGAAATGGAAGAGGCCTTTAGAAGATGGAAAGATCTCCCATGCTCATGGATAGGTAAGATCAACATAATAAAAATGGCTATCCTACCAAAAGCAATATATAGATTCAATGCAATTCCTATCAAAATACCAACACAATTCTTTATAGACCTGGAAAAAGCTATTCTCATCTTCATATGGAACAACAAAAAGCCCAGAATAGCTAAATCAATCTTGTCCAATGAAAAAACATCTGGAGGTATCACCATCACAGATTTCAAGCTGTACTACAGAGCAACAGTAATAAAAACAGCATGGTACTGGTATAGAAACAGACCAGTGGATCAATGGAATCGAATTGAAGACCCAAACATGGACCCACACACCTATGGCCAACTAATCTTTGACAAAGAAGTCAAAACCACACAATGGAAGAAGGACAGCATCTTCAACAAATGGTGCTGGTCCAACTGGATGTCCACTTGCAAAAGAATGAAATTAGACCCATACCTATCACCTTGTACCAAACTTAATCATTTTATTTTTGAGAATTTTATATATGAGCACACCAACATCACTCACATCTATTCCTCTTCCAAGTTGTTCAATGTCTGCTTTCCCAAATTATTAATTATTTTGAAATATTATTTTATTGTTGTTACACACACACACACACACACACACACACACACACACACACACACACACCCTACTGAGTGTATGTCCAAGGTTGACTACTTGGAAATAGGCAACCTCTTTAGGTTCTTATCCCTGGAAGAGACCGCTCCCTCCCTCAGAAACCATTGGCCACTTGTACCTCTTCATCTAGTGGTGGGACTGTGTACAGTTTTCCTTGCCCATTTTGGTGTGTCAACTAGTGATGTCACTATGTTGATCTTGTTCAGGTCACCATATTGTTGAGGGTTCATGAGTGCACCTTCCCAATCATATCTAGATGATACTACCTCACAGCAGATATCCTGTTCCTTGATCCCCTTCTCCCATGACTTTCCTTGAGACTTAGATGTAGAGGCTTTGTTGAAGATGTAGCAACAAACATTTCTGTTTTACAAATGTGGAAGCTTGGATGGTTGAGATAAATCAATGAATAAATTTTTTTTGCTGCCAGAGCTGACAAACTGAATTCAAGTCCAGGGACACATGGTAAAAAGACATATTGACTCTTACACATTGTGGTCCAATTTCAGTATACACAATAATTGTTCAGATTTTCCTGAAAACCTAAACATTGTGTGGGTTAAGTCATTTCCTACAGCATTGAGTATGATTAAGAACTACTAGCAAAAGTATTGGCAAGATTTAGAGGAGGCACAAAGGATATTGCAACAAAGTAGCTTTGTTGAATATAATTGCAGCTAAGCACATAGAGAGGGAGCAATTACTGAAAGAAATGGGGATAGGAATCCTCATACTTTATACACCTGCAAATCAAACAGACTTCATCTTTGAAAGTGAAGAATTTGAATCTCTAAGTCTGAACTAGGGCCTGAGTCTGCTCACAGATCAGTTCCCTGGCAATGTCAATACTTAAGTTCTAGGAACACACTGAGTGATGAAAATGGTATCACTCCTAAAAAAGCTGTCCCAGTAGATGAAAATAACCTTCCCAAAGGAAGCAAGTCAGCTAGCCTTAAATGATCCAACAAAATAAATAACATTACTTCACTCTTTTACTTGTGTCCTTTGTATTCTTGGTCCCCCCATTAGTCAGATGTGATTGGATTCTAGAGGTAGATACTCTTAACCCCTTTGTGTAGTCAATGTACAAAAGCCTCTTGGACAGTAAATAAGATAGGAAAATATAGCGTTTTCTCTAGGGGCTCAAACAGCAGATACATGACACAAGGAATACAGATAACAACAAACAACCAAAAAATGATTTGGAAAAATAAAGCCATTTAGGAAAGCAAGAAAGGGTAGAAATTGATAGAGTGCTGGGTATTGGTTTATGTTGAAGGAGCTTTCCGATGAGCAAAGAGAGTAAAGTGTGCATGTATTTAGAGAAGAGCTTTCTGTGCAGAGAGAACAAATGAACAAGCAGGCTAAAACATAGTAGTTCTGGGTAGAGAGGAAGGACTCAAGGTTACACTATAGGAGGCTTGACTATGGCCACTCTGAATAATTACATGGACTGGTTTTCACTGAGTCATAATAACATATAATAATAAATCATAATAAGGAAGCATAGAATGTTTAAGCAAAAAAAGTGACATACTATGCTTTACAGAACATCTCTAGCCCCACTTACTACTGATGACAGAAAAAAGTAGAAATGGCAGACAGTTTTTTAATGGTTTGAGGGGAGAAATGACTTTCTGTACACTGATGGTGTGAGGACAAGAGTTTTGTTCTAGTATTCTGCATGCTTCGTGTCATTCGATCCTCATAACTCTTCATAAAGTGATGGTATCATCACCTGTACTTCACAGGCAGGAAAGCTCTAGAAATTAAAATAAAGGGAGTGATTAAATCTTGTTATCTATCTTGGGAGAAACATATATTTTGAATACCTGAATTAATTTTGAATGTAGTCTTCTTTCTAAAATAGTGTGTATAGTGAACATATTACTAAGTTCTATGTCAGTTTAACTACAGTTGGTTGTATCCTTTTAGAAGTTTCTGCCTAAGCTTTGTGAATTTCTTTTAGTATCAAAATTTTAAAAGTCATTTATGCTTTTGAGAAGCATTTGAGAAGTGATGACATTGTGGATACACAGTTTTAAGAATTACTGTCACATATACTATATATTCTCTTGGTATTTCTTCTTTTTAATCTTTATGTTTATCATTCCAATATCATAAAAGCAGTATATAGCATAAAAATCACAAATTTAACTACACAAAGAAATACATAAAAATAACTAATATGCTAGGAAGCCTTTGATAATGCTTATAGGTATACTTTTTTGGGATACTTTGTTGGGTTCTTAGATCTACCACCCTTCCAATCCTCATTCCAACCTAATTCCTTCCAACCCCCCAACACTAGGTAGGAGAGGAAGAAGGTTAGAGGGGAAAAGGGTATAGACCTCTTCATACTGGTTCCTGCTGATTAGGGGCATCAGCTTCCTAGGAGAAAATCCAATCTTCATGGACAGAATATCAGCAACCAGCAATCTAGAAATCCAGCTACCCAGCAATCCAACAATCCAGCAATCCAGCAATTCAGAAATAACAAGAGCAGCAGCAGAAACCAGCAGCAGCAAGGGCCAGCAGCAGCAGGGGGAGCAACAGAGGAAGCAGTAACCACCACAGGCCTTCTTGGTACTCTCCCATATATACCCTCTCCAGAGTCCCCAGAATTAAACTATCTGCAGCTGACAAAGATCACACTCCTCTTAGTGCACAAAACAATCAGAGTTAAGGGCTGTGGACAAACTGAAGCAGCCCCATATCTCACACCTGGGATTAAAACAAAAACATTCACAGAATAAAATGGGTTTTCAAAGAAACACTACAGATGCTGTTAGGCTTTACTCTAAATAGTTTATGTGTGTGGAGTATCTCATTTTATTAGCATATATTGGTAATACAAAGTAATGAGATTCATTGTGGCATTTCCATTCATGCATATAATGGACTTTTATCATTTGTGTTGTCCCCTCTATTACTATCCCTGCTCCTTTCTTTGCTAACCTTCCATATTACTAACACATTTATTTTCATATTGTTTTCCCTGCAAATTCTACATATGCGAAGAGCTGTGATATTGTTTTTGGAGGACTGGCATATTTCACTAAGCATAGTAATCTCTCTTTTCTTTCAAATGGGACACTTTATTTTATTTTTGACTGAAAATAAACTCATTATGTATATGCGCTGCCTCTGGATGGTAACCATTATTGCATTGATACGGAATCTTGATGTAGTTTTGATTTACATTTCCAAAATATATAAAACTATTGAATACTTCTTCAGGTACTTACTAGCCATGCATATTTCTTCATTGAAAGGTCTCTGCATATTTCATTTGTCCATCGATTAAGTGTATTTTTTCTCTTTTGTTGCTTGTTTTTTAGTTATTCATATGTTCAAGACAACAATCCCCAAAGACTTCCAGCATCTCCAGTCTTACATTAAAGTTTCTGATATATTATTCCATTTACTTTTTCACACAGGTTGAGAGATGCTGATCTAGTTTAATTCTTCTACATGTGTCTACTCAGTTTTCCCAGTATGATAGTAGAAGAGACATTCCTCTGTAACAATGTCTATTTTGGCACTTTTTTCAAAACTGAGGAATATGTAGGTGAGTACACTTATCTCTTGGTTCAGTACTCTGTTCCTACTGGTCTAGAAGACTGACTTTGTGCCTCATAGCTCTGCATCCCAGTTGGACATTCTGAGGTAGAAGCTTCCAGCATTGCTTTCTGGTTCTGCTCAGGATTGTTTCATCATTTAGTGATTTTGAATATCCATAGGAATTTTAGGATTGCCTTTTCTATTTCTGAGAGTAATATCATTGGTATTTTCATGGAGATTCCATTGAATGTGCATTTCTCTTTTCTTAAAAAAAAAAGGGATGCTTTTGTGAATTCTCTGTTTAGCTCTAATGGTCAAGAAACACTTAAAGAAATGCACAGCATCCTTAATCATCAGAGAAATATAACTCAAGACAACTCTGAGATTCCATCTCACACCTGTCAGAATGGCTAAGATCAAAAACTCAAATGACAGCAAATGCTGATGAGGATGTGGAGAAAGGGGAACCCTCCTCCATTGCTGGTGGGCAAACTTATAAAGCCACTATCGAAATCAGTCTGGCCATATCTTAGAAAACTTGGAATAGCTCTACCTAAAGACACAACCATTCCACTCCTGGGCATACGTCCCAAAGATTCTTAACCAAACCACAAGGACATCTCAACTATGTTCACAGCAGCTTTATTGGTAACAACTAGGAACTGGAAACAACCCAGATGTCCCTCAACCAATGAATGGATAAAAAAAACAAAAACAAAAAAAAACGGTGGTACATTTGCACAATGAAATACTAAACAGCCATCAAAAACAAGGAAATCATGCAATTTGCTGCCGAATGGATGGAACTAGAAAAGCTCATCCTGAGTGAGCTAACCCAGACTAAGAAAGATGCAAATGCCATATATTCACTTATAACTGGATTTTATCCATTTAGTACAGCATAACTATCCTACAACCAACACACCAAAAGGAACAGGAACATGGACTTTGTTACCTGTTAGTAGGATACTTTGCCCTACTGTAGGCCCCCCAGTGTAAGAGGAAGTTCTTAATCCTCATATGACTGCTGAACTGAGGGGGGATGATATGTAGGGCACCCCACACCAGAGGAATAGGTTAGGTAGGAGAAAGGGGAGAGTGTGGGAGATGGGCCAGGGAGTGGTGGATGGAGGGGACTATGATGGAGATGTAAATTGAAGTAACAAATAAACATTTAAATAAATAAATAAAAACAGGAAGCATTTTCTCAATATATATTCTACCAATGTAAGAACAAGGGAAGTATTTCCATCTTCTAGTGTGTTTTTAAATTATGTCTTTACTGTTTCAGAGTTTTCACTGTAGGAGTCTTTAACATCTTTGATTCATTTTATGGGCAGTTTTTAAAGCTATTATAAATGGTATTGTTTTCCAGACATTTTTTGCAATTATATTATAATGAATGCTTTATATACATTAGAAGTTGTTAAGGTTAGTATTTTTATTCCTGTGTCATAAATTAAAGGCCAAGGGAGAGAGGAAAAGTCAAGTTGTTCATGTTATCCTCCTAAAATAATTAATGGCATGTGAATTTCTTTCTATGTGCACAGATAGCCTCATATCACATTGTTCTTCTTATTTAACATGTTTCCATGGTAATAAATATGCTGCTAAATGATGTTTGGATATACACACAGGGAAGTGCCATGCAAATTAGAGTTGTTTAAAGAGGAATCAGTGTCCATATTCTTTCTTTCTATCTATCTATCTATCTATCTATCTATCTATCTATCATCTATCTATCTCCCTTTTCTTTTCTGTAGTCCTTTTCTGTCTTCTCTTCCCCTTTTGAGTTAGGTTAAGACACTGAAAGAGGAGCAATTACCTGTTTCAGTCACCACTTTCAATTTTTTTTCTTATTTTAATATGAAGGTTCCATGTGAATTTTGTTAGCAGTAACAAATTTTATACATTAAAAATGTGGAAGGGTTTAATTTTACTTAATCTAGAAAATGAGCAGCTTATCAAATTGCTTCCCAGCATTAACTAATGAATAAAAATGTTATAACTACATAATGTCAGATAACAAAAGATTTTGATTCCAGCAACAGGAATTATAGCCAATAAAAATGCACTTAACAAAAATCTAGCACTGGGCCATGAGGTTATAAGATCCTGAACAGCAGAGATCATCATTAATTTAAGGTATCGTCAAAACAGATGATGTTTTTTAAATGATTGATGATGGGAGAAGCTACTGAGAGAAAGTAAAATGGTATAGCCATGGGAGCTGGAATATGTGCTTCGTGGAGGACACTGAAAATAATTCCATGTGAAATACTGAAGATGTAGCAACCAATTACATAGATCTTAGAATAAGATTATTATATTGAGACATTGGGAAAGTATCAAAATGTGAATATAAGTCCTTAATTAGAGCAGTGTAAAAATATAGCTTGATTTTATAAACAAAATGATCAAATTATTAAGTAAACTAAAAAGCTTGCTGTAGAATATAAATATAAAAGCTTAATGTAGAATACTGCTATTCTAAAATCCAGCTCAAATGAATGAATCAAATTCCATTTCTAGATCTTTTTCAAAATGGGTGCCAGTGTAGTGAGGCTCAGTGGCTAAGAGTACCTGCATCCCTCCCCAAGGACTGGAGTTCTGACCCACTTGATGAAAACTGAACTCCAGTCCTTGGGGAGGGATGCAGTTACAGTTATGATCTCTTTGGGCTCCTACACACAAAGGAATACACACACACATGAGACATTCACACATCTGGACACACACACACACACACACACACACACACACACACAAATGAAAATAAAAAAAAATAAACAAAAAAGGAACAAGTATGTAACAAGTAAGAGCTAGAGCTCGGCAAGAACTTGAAACTATGTTAGTCCAGACGACACCTCTGTTGGTCTCTGTGTGACCTGATTTAAGCTACACACAACTTATCAAACCAACATACATAACCCTATTAATCTGAACACTTACTATATTTTATATTTAAGTTAAGAATAAATTTAGCCTATCATAGTGCTAAATGATTATAATACTAGCATTTATGAGACATGGGCAGAAAGATCAGGAGTTAGGGCTATCGTAGGCAATAGGAAGACTTTAGGGTAGCTTTTGCTACATTAGACTCTAATCTCAAAAGAACAAAAACAAACCAAAAACAGATTGAATTATTTTAAAGTCAAATAAGAAAAACAATTGTAGTGAAGGTGTTTCCTTAATAAAATTTGAATTGAATTTCCCTTAGTAAAACAATTTTCTTTTTCAATACCTGAGATGAGCAATATTTAATTAACATACGTTTAAAAAGTATGAGGCTAATAAGAAAAAAAATTTTAAAACACAAATTTCTGACCATTTAAGATGCATGAAGTTCAATTATTTAATCTACTAACTTTCATGCATTTACCTCAAGGAATTCTTTTTCTTTTTTTTGAAATTCAATCATATGAAAACTATTACTTTCTCTACCAGCATGTGCTGTCATTTGAGTTTTTGATCTTAGCCATTCTGACAGGTGTGAGATGGAATCTCAGAGTTGTTTTGAGTTGCATTTCTCTGATGATTAAGGATGTTGATCATTTTTTCAAGTGTCTCTCAGCCATTAGAGATTCCTCTTTTGCAAATTCTCAGTTTAGCTCTGTACCCCATTTTTTGATTGGATTATTTGGTTACTTGGTGTTTAATTACTTGAGTTATTTATGAATTTTGGATATTAGCCATCTGTTGGATGTGGGATTGGTAAAGATCTTTTCCAATCTGTAGATTGTCATTTTGTTCTAGTGACAGTGTCCTTTGCTGTACAGAAGCTCTTCAGTTTAATGAGGTCCCATTTATTGACTGTTGGCCTTAGAACCTGAGGTGTTGGTGTTCTGTTCTGGAAGTTGTCACCTGTTTCAATGAGTTCAAGGCTTTTCTCCACTTTCTCTTCTATTAGATTTAGTGTGTTGGACTTTATGTTAAGGTCTTTGATCCACATGGACTTAAGTTTTGTGCAAGGTGATAAATATGGGTATTTTACATGTTGACATTCATTTAGACCAGTGCACACTTGCACAACCACTGTGGAAATCAGTCTGGATAGTCTTAGAAAACTTGGAATAGCTCTACCTCAAGACCCAGCCATACCACTCCTGGGTATACATCCAAACGATTCCTCACCAATCCACAAGGACATCTCCTCAACTATGTTCATAGCAGCTTTATTTGCAACAGCTAGAAACTGGAAACAACCCAGATGTCTCTCCACTGAAGAACGGGTTAAAAAAAAAACTGTGGTACACTTACACAATGGAATACTACTCAGCCATCAGAAACAAGGAAATCATGAAATATGCTGCCAAATGGATGGAACAAGAAAAACTCATCCTGAGTGAGCTAACCCAGACACAGAAAGATTATTATGGCATCTATTCACTTATAACTGGATTTTAGCCACATAGTACAGGATAACTATCCTACAACCAACAGACCAAAAGGATCAGGAACATAGACTTTGTTACTTGTTACTGGGATACTTTGCACTAGTGGAGCTGCCATGTAGGCCCCCAGATCGAAAGGAAGCTCTTAGCCCTCATATTATGTGGCTACTGAAATGAAGGGGGCTGTAAATGTAGGGCACCCCACACCAGAGGAGTAGAATAGATGGGAGAAAGGAGAAAGAGTTGGAGAGTGAGAAGAAAAAATTTTTTAAAAACCCACAAATTTCTGATAGGCCCAGGAGGGATGGATGGAGGGTCTGTGATGGAGATGTAAATTGAAGTAATAAATAAACAGTATTTAAAAAAAGAAAAGAAAACTATTACTAAAATTTTGTCACAGAATGCAACCTCTGAGTGATATTCAGATGTCAGTTTACTTTCATCTAATAGGCAAATTATTAAATGCTTTGGTATCTCTGTTAATATTGTACTATCCACTCATTAGATTTGCACTATATAATTTACTATCAATTTTATTCACTCAATTTGTTTGCTATTGGAAGTCACTCAAGTTATATCAAATGAATTATTAGTGTGCTTATAGTTTTTGTCTTAAAACACCTAGATACATAAAGCAAAAGAAAAGATGAAAAAATACTATTTTGTTAAGTGTTTTGGTAAAAAAAATTATAATCACTTGAAATCTAGTAATATAAGAATAAGATTTCTAAATGTGTTCTGTGTTTATTAAGTTAGGTGATCAGTGAACTGACTTGTGCATTGTGTAAATATAACAATTAATGATGCTGAAAGAATGTAACTGGCTCATAAGAACTCCATTCAGAAATATAAATTAAATCTTCACAAAAATTAAATTGCCTTCCAATCTTTTCATTGGGAGAAATATGGTTTTATTCTTATAAACTGATGATTAGGAAATATACTTTTGGAAATCTTTCCTTACAGTAAACAGAAGTAATGTAAAATGAACTTGTATCATTTTTTTCTTTGTAACAAAATATTCACAGCTTGGGGTATATGGCCTGGCATACGTGCAATAAGGAGATTTTTAAATGATACTTTAGTAATACTTGATAGCATTTAATTTGTTTTAACTATTTGAAAAATAAATCTAGGATCTAATTGAGTGGAATTAGCATACAAAAATAGATATGGGTCTTTTTACTCCATTTTTGAGAGATTATAACACAATTATAATATTTTCACTTCCTTCTCCTCCCTCCAAACTCTCCCATATGCTCTTCTCTGTTCTCTTTTTTTTTGAATTTTTATTTTTTTTTAATAATTTATTATTTATTTCTTCAAGTTACATCTCAATCACAATCCCCTCCCTACTCCCCCCTCCAATCCCACCCTTCCACCCTCCTACCCCTCAACCCCCCATCCTCTTCCCCCTTTTTTTAAAGTTTAAGGTATATCTTTTCCCCCCCAACAGCTCTCCCTTTCAGTCCAACAAATGGTTCTTTCTCTTATAACTATAAATATATTACAAAACAACAGAAATAAATAGGCCACAATTATGAGAGTTATATGGCTTAGAATGCATTCCCAATGTCCAGTCCATATGTCTGTGGAATCTTTTTCATTAATTACTATTGTATGCATATATGTACACACATTTTACCAAAGGGGCTATCTTTCCTAGTTTGGTGAATATTGGGTTATCTCTGAATTTCTAATCTCTAAATGTTACTAAAAGTACTTTTAATAACATTTACAACATGCCTAGGATATCAATCAATGTAATTTCAGTTGAAAATTCAATGTATAATCTAGTAAGTCCACTAGTGCATGTACCTGCAAAGTAATTTAAACCAGTCTCAATAGACATTACCCTTGAATGATCATTACAACATTGTTCACAAAGTCCAAGACATGTAAATAATCTTAATGTCTACCAAATGCTAAACTGATTTTAAAAATGGTGCAGGTTTACAATAGAATACTGCTAAACTATAAAAACCATAGAATCCTGTTGTGTGGATAGAAATGGTGATCATTATTTCAGGCGAAATAAAATAGGCGATGTAAAAAAATTAATTAAATTATGTTGGGTGCCATTTTTAGAAATAATTAAATTGTTTACTAGTATTTAGATTATTGTTAATTGATTGGGCGGTTCTTAATCCTTAACCCACCATTATAAATGAATACACACAGAGAAACCACATGAATTTTAACAAGCCTTGGCCTGAATTGAGCAATCTCGGCCCACCTAACCTAGCTCTTAATTCTATTAGCCAAATATGACCCCATATATACATACTTACCCTTGGACTGCCATTCTCCACGCTATGCAGATGTTCCTGGACATGTGGAGTGAGGTTCTTTTTTCTAACCCATGGTGAGTGTCCTCCTTCTTCCTGCTCCTGGCTGGAATGTATTAATCTTCTGTCTAAGGCATAGGCTTCCTGTTCTAATCTCAAGAAGTCCCACCACTTTCTCCATCTTTGCCCAATCTCAGCCTCAGCATTTATTTAACCAATCAGAGACAATGTAACAGACAGCAAACAGGACCAATTAAAGTTTAGAATGCTTAACACTACCCCATCAATTCCCTCCTTTTCTTTAATAAAAAGGCTAAATTTTTAAACTCATATTGTAAAAACAATAAGAACAAATATGAAACAATCAAGAACACCATATATAAAAGTTATGAACATAGTGTTTAGCCTATTTGTATCAGGCAATCTTGAAGAAAAGAAAATCATTTATCTATCATGGTGTGTCTAAAGTTCTGAACCTAAATAATTTCTATCATATCCTATATTTATAAACCTAAAGATTTTATTTAGACTTGAAACTATCTTTTTAAATCCTAAACAACTCAAGTTCAATTGAAATCTTATAACTATTATGCCTTCAACCCCATCAAAGACATAAGAAGGCATAAAGTTATTATTTGAGTGAGTAGGAAGCATAGAAGATCAGAGCAGCTTCTAAAAAGAAATATGACAGTTTGTTGCCTAGACAGTCCCACATATCTCTCAATATTGTTGGAGCATCATCTTCAGCCTTCTGGCCAAGCATTTTTCACAGACTAAACTTTGTAGCAGGAAATAAGAAGGATTTTCCCATTCTGTTTCTGCAGAATCAGGACATTGACTTACCTGCTTTTAACCTGTGTTCCATCTTTGGACTGTATATAGTCTGTTGAGAGATCAGGTGCATTTTTGCCCAATAGGAATTATCTCCTGATGGGAGAATTCTTTTTGATGCCCATTGTCTTCTTCCAAGTCAAATGGGAGCTATCAGGAGCTGACTGTCTTAAGTCAAACAATTCTTTTTTTTTAAATTAATTTATTTATTGATTCAGGTTATATCTCCATCATAGTGTCCTCTTTCCACCCCTCTCAGTCCCACTCTCCCACACTCTACCCCCTAAACCTTCTATCCCACTCCTCTGGAGTGGAGTGTCCCTACCTAATGGTCCCCCACCCCAGTCCAGCTGTCATATGAGGGCCAAGAGCCTCCTCGTACACTGGGAGCCTACAAGGCAACACCACTAGGGAAAAGTGTCCCATTGACAGGGAGAAAAAGAAAAAAGTTTATGTCCATGTTCCCTTTGGTGCGTTGTTTATGGCATAGATATAATGTACTATATAGCTAAAATCCGACTATAAGTGAATAGATGCAATGCGCATCCTTCTGAGTCTGTGTTAGCTCACTCAGCATGAGCTTCTCTGGTTCCATCCATTTGGCTTCAAATTGCATAATTTCATTGTTTCTGATTGTGTAGATGTACCATAGTTTTTTAATACATTCTTCAGTTGAGGGACATCTGGGTAGTTTCTAGTTTTTAAAACATCTTTGAATGACATTTTCTGTATGCCTCTGAGGGTTTGAAGACATCTACTATTTTATTTATAAATCTATCTATCATCTATTTTCTATCTATCAAACTATATTTTAATTATTTACTATCAGTTTAACATATTAAGTCTATTTTGTGATCAATTAAGACTAGTATTTGACATGACAAGATGCTTGTCTGGCCAGCAAGCAACATGTATTACCCAGGCTTCTAAATGGATTGCAATAGCAACCCATAAAAGGAATGGAAGTAAACCTATACTTTTAAATGAGTTGTATAGGCACAATATAACATATATAATATAACTCATATAATAGTTGAAAAATACATGTTATGTGTAAAAATATAAAATTCTATACTAATGAATCAAACTTAATCTTATTTTTGTATCAATATACAAAATCCTATACCAATGTATCAAAAGATAACCTTATTTAAAGAATAACAAGAGTTTTGTGTTTCAGAGCAGATTCAACAATCTATCCTTCTATCTTATTATTTCTATATTATATACATATATCCCCCTCTTTTTCTTTTCAAGTCTTTCCCCCTATATAAGAGATAAAGGATAGAGAAAAGAAAAAGAAATAGAAAAGTTCTTGAATCTAATCTCCTGTATATTGCTTAACAAGACCATTTAACAATTTGTAACAATTTCCCTAAACAACATCTATCATCCACCCCACTTTTGGGAATGGGACATCGCTCTCTTATAACTGCTTCCTGCTTCACTGGAATGCAGAAAACCTCTTTGGGTATCCCAAAAATGGAAAAATGGTTAAGCAAGTTAATTGTAACATTTGTTGTCCAGTCTCTATAAGCTCAACAATTTGAATGTCCTGAGTAGCTTTTAGTTTGAATCTGAACTTTGGGTAGGAAAGTTCAGGGCTTTATTGAAGTCCTGTCTAGAACAGTCTTTGAGGCTGGGCCATCTCAGCAAGCTGTTTGTAGTTGTTCTGTATGCAGATTTCGGAGGAAACCACTATTGAGGCAGTCTATGAGGCTGGATCATTTGGGTTACTGTCTTCTCTTCTTTGGACTCTGCTCTTGTTGTTCTGAAAATATATAATTTCTCACAAGTAACATATAGTTCTGCACTTACCAAAATGCCTTGGAAGTGTAGGATGCACAAATTAAGGAATATTTTCTATTCTTTGAACAGAGTATACACATTTGTAAGTCTCCATTCATGCCATATGAAAGGATGGTGTGTAATAGTATTACATATATATGCTATATATAATCTATTTTAAATTGAAAATACAGTATAAGACTGTATGGAGTTTAAGTATTTTCCTCTACAGTTTACATAAATTTATTAATTGATTAAGATAGGTTTATTCTGTGTTGTTCTGGCTTTTTGTAGATTACGTTGGTCTCAAACTCAAAAGGAACCAATCTGTCTCTGTCTTTGTCTCCCATGTTTTGGGAACAAAGGTATGCATTTATATATTGCTTCTTTCCTTTTCTCCTCTCTTTGGAGATTTAATTTCAGTTTCTCTTTATAGCTTGGGCTGCCTTGATTTGCTCTGTAGAGCTCTGTAGATTTAGATTGGCCTTGAACACACAAGGAATCTGTTTTGCCCTTGTCTCCAAAGTTTTGAGATCAAGGTATGAATTTAAATAACTGAATAATAACATTAATTAAACCATTTTGTATTAGTTTGAGTTCTAGTTCTCCCATGGAAACCCATTCTTAAGGAGATTGGTGTAAATTAGCATGATATGCTATTTTATGTTAGCTTTTCTTAACTTTTGGTTGTGGGAGGCATACAGTTTGCATGTTCTTCCCTAGCCTAACTCTGGATCCTTACATTGGTTAACAGAATATATTTATTTCTCTCTCTCTCTCTCTCTTTTTTCTGAGACTGGATTTCTCTGTGTATCCTTGTCCTGGACTCACTTGGTAGACCAGGATAGCCTTAAGTTCACAGAGATTAGCCTTCCTCTGCCCCCCATGTGCTGGGATTAAAGGTGTGCACCACCACACCCAGTGATTAACATACCTCTTTTAGGGGCAAAATGCCTCTTGAAACCAGTTCTCCAGTGGGAGCCCCACAACTAAGGAGACTGGCTTGTGAGCCCTTTCTCTTCACATAAATTTATGATTATGTGCGTTTATCCATTAGATCAGTAAGAACATTATCAAACTTAACATCAAGAAAAAAATGTGTCATTTTTTTAATTGTAGACTGTCTTTTGTAAGCAGCTTTGTCTTATCAGCAGGTTTCCCAGCCTGCCTTCATTGCTTAAACCAGGCTGGCCTAGAATCCAGAGATCTGCCTGTTTCTTCCTCTAGTGTGATGGGATTAAGGGATTAAGGGCATGTGCCAGGACCACCCTGCTCAAATATTTCACTTAGATCCCAGATTTAGTAACTCTGTAATCCAGAGAACAACTTTGAACTGTAGCAACAATTTGAAATCTGCTCCAAATCTTCAAAAATCTCTTATGTTTTAGCACTGCCAAACCAGAAAAATATCCTTTCTACCTCCTGATATAGGAAAATCAAAGACATCTAAACAAAAATCAAGCAAAGAAACAACATTCCAAAAGCCTTGGCATGACTAACCATGCCATTCCATGCTGCAATTAAAGTTTTGTTCATTATTCCTTAGAATCTAGTTTTGGCTGCATTTCACTGGCAGGCCTAAACCAGAAACTCCTGACAAGCACCTGGTACACAGGGAGCGGTGAGCTCCAGCTGTCATCAGTTTTGCCTTATTTATCAGGAAAGGCCTCCTTCCTTCCCCCATTATCATTGTTAGCAATTTAGCATTCCATCTGTAAATTATTTCCTTTAAGACTATCCTAGTCTGAACTTTCTCAAATAAGATACACAGAACCACAATTGTCAGGGTAAAAATTAATTGTATGCTAAGAGGAACAAACTCAATTGGAATCCAAACGTATTGAGGCATTATGAATTCCTCCATTTTTATTCTAGGTGGCTAATTCTGCTCTCAATCTCTGTTTAGAAAGCTGTTGGTTTTTAGCACATAAGGAAAGCTAAGCTTTAGCTCTCCACCTTTGCCGCAAGGCAACAGCTTTTGTTAAGGTAGCCGCACCTTTGAAATGCATTTGGGTTTGGTTTCCTGCTTTTTGGCTAGAAAACCGGCTTTCACTTGGACCTTCTCATGCTGTAAGCATGGATTGTAATTGCCATAGTTGGGCACCATATTTAAAAAAAAAATAATTAAATTATGTTGGGTGCCATTTGTAGAAATAATTAATTAAATTGTTTACTAGTATTTAGATTATTGTTAATTGAATGGGTGGTTCTTAATCTTTAACCCACCATGATAAATGAATACACACAGAGACACCACAAGGATTTTAACAAGCCTAGACCTGAATTGAGCAATATTGGCCCATCTAAGCTAGCTCTTAATTCTATTACCCAAATATGACTATATATATATATATATATATACATATATATATATATATATACATATATATATATATATATATATATATATATATATATATATATACATATATATATACGTCCCCTTCGACTGCCATTCTCCACACTATGCAGATGTTCCTGGCCATGTGGAATGAAGTTCTTTTTCTAATCCATGATGTGTGTCCTCCTTCTTCCTTTTCCTGGTTGGAATGCAGTAATCCTCTGTCTAAAGTGCAGACTTCTTGTTCTAATCTCAGGTAGTCCCACATTTCTCTGTCTTTGCCCAATCTCAGACCTCAGCATTTATTTAACCAATCAGAGACAATGTAACAGACAGAAAACAGGACCAATTAACATTTAGAATGATTAACACTACCCCATCAAGGCAATATGAATGGGAAAAAAGGACAGAGGACATTTGATCAAATTCTGACATGCTCCCTGCAGTGTCATGGTTATAGATGACAATAATGTACTGAAAATTGAAGAAAGATAGGGAGAAGGATTTTTAAAGAGTTTACCTTAAAGAAAGATCAATGATTGAAGAAGTAGGTATGTTTAACTTGTTTTAGAAATGTTACAATATATGCGTCTATTGAAATATTGTACTTTACTCCATTAGCATATCCAATTCTTATGGTTTTATGTACCTTTGAGTAACAGTGGATTGCAGGTATGAATGATGTCATGCAAAGAGATGAGAGAAGATAGGTGGGAGAGGTGGGAGAGGGTGGGAGGATGGAATCAGGAGGGGTGGTGAGAGGGTACTGCGATGGAGATGTAACTTGAAGTAATAAATAAACATGAAAAAAAAAAGAAAAGCCAGCACTGTGTTCTCTGCCCTTGATTATTTTTAAACTTCTGTGATTATAATTATTATTACAACTGTTCATTATTTGTTATGTAATTAATAACAAGAAAATTACTAACTGAAAAACTACGGCTTACAATCTTACTACAGTGTTAACAAGTACATGGTTCAGGTGTTTAAAAAAGTAATAATAGTTTTAGCATGGCTGCAACAATTTTCTCTGTTAATTATATATGAAGATCTATGAAATAGTTCTATAAATATACTATGAAAAACTCAGCATATATAACTTAGTGTTGTCCTGAGTACACTTTATTTAATCAAGAACACCATGAGCCTTTATCTTCATCTATTTCTAAAGTAAAATCAATACCACCTTTCTACTTTTGCTATAATCACTACAAATAATGACTAAGTCTAAACAGATTTATCAATAATTTGGACAGGTTTGTTATAATAATAAAAATACATTCTTAAATCCCATGTATGGGAGATTTTGGTGCACACATAAGCATCATGGCTTCAAGTAACCTTAACGTGTTGACTACTTACCCACAAAACTATTGCATCTTCAACAAAATCCTCTGACTTTGGGGTTAGAGTTATGGCTCAGCAGTTAAGATCAGTGTGTGCTATTCCAGAGGACCCAGTTTAAATCCCAGAATCCATGGTAACTCCTAACCATTTGTAGCTCCAGTCCCATTGGATCTTCTGACTTCCTCAGGTACTGGTGCAGACACATACATGTAAGCAAAACACCCTGACATATAAGATAATTTTCTTAAACCCTTCAACTTTGAGCTTAACAAACATTTTAATTATGAGTTTATTATCTGAAGACATACTTTTAAACTATTTTTGTTGTTATCAATTAATATCTCTACCTCCTTTCCAATCCGCTGACCTGATGTATGGGAGGAAAAAGGTAGTAGAGACAGAGGGTGTAGACATCTTAAGAAGTAGGTCCATGGGGCAGTTTGTCAGTATTCTGGAAGTCCTGCCAAAGACTGAGCATACACATGAACAGATAAATACCAGCAGCAATGGGAGCCCAACCAACCAGGAAACCAGGAAATACAGTAGCAGTACAAACTAATAGCAGTTCAAAGGAGCTCTAGAAAGGACTTCAGCAGTGGTGGTTCTGGTATCGGAGGCAGTGTTGGCAGCAGTTGCCACACACCTGCTCGGGGTCATGGTCTCTTCTCCAAACCTGGGCCACAATCAGCAGAAGCGATGTTAGAAAACTCAAAGTGGTCTCTAAGCATTGTCTGAAGTACTTCAAAGTGAAACAACAATGAGAAGCAATGCCAAGCAAAAGCCCCTCTGTGTTTCTGGGGTTTCTACTTATACCCCCTCAAAATCTGCACAAGGATGTTTTTCCAGTTGTCAAACCCCATGCCACCCATATGAGTTATTTTCAGGTTTACAAAATGCATGGTCTCCAAGGAGTCTGTTGATCAAAGTATGTTTTCCAACTAGCAAAAAGTATGTCCTCTGCACATGGAAGTTTCTGGTCAACAAAGCATCATGTGCTCTTTCATGAGTTTGTTTTTCAATGGTGGATGTAGCACTTCCACATCTCACACATAGGACCAAAATGCCCCTAATCAGCAGGAACCAGTATGAAGAGGTCTATACCCTTTTCCCCTCTACCTAGTGTTGGGGGGTTGGAAGGAATTAGGTTGGAATGAGGATTGGAAGGGTGGTAGATCTAAGAACCCAACAAAGTATCCCCAAACAGTATACCTATAAGCATTATCAAAGGCTTCCTAGCATATTAGTTATTTTTATGTATTTTTTGTGTAGTTAAATTTGTGATTTTTATGCTATATACTGCTTTTATGATATTGGAATGATAAACATAAAGATTAAAAAGAAGAAATACCAAGAGAATATATAGTATATGTGACAGTAATTCTTAAAACTGTGTATCCACAATGTCATCACTTCTCAAATGCTGAGGTTATGAAATATGGTAGCTACAATTATATCTTCATGCAATACTAAAAATCATGAGTGTGTTTAAGATCTATTTAGGCTTGGTACTTTGGCTTTGGGGTGATTCATAAAAATTTCAGGGGATTAGGATTTCTGCTAGGCATGATACAAGACATAGAGGGAAGATGAATAAAAGTAGCCTTCTTATCCTTCAACATGATCAATGTCATTTTAGTATATTTTATGTAGTAGAATTTTAAAAGGACAAAATAAAGCTTTGAAACAATTGGAGTGGGTTGAATGGAACATAACATACTGTTTGAGTTTGTTAAACTTGCCATGATGACTCAAGCAATGAGATATATGAGTTAAGAAGATACTTTTCTTCAAGAAACATTCACTGTCAAATTAATGAGAATGATTAATAACATTCTTCTTTTATCATGTAGGATACCATGAGGACCCCAAAATCCATTAATATAGTAGGAAACATGAATTTTGTAGTGGCTCACATCAATTTTCTGAGCAGACACAAACAAGCCAGTGTAGGCCACTAATTGTGATCTTAGTAATTTGAGATCCAAGGAAGAGGCCATGTTCATTTTCACAACCCACCTGCTTCAAAGGCCCTTTCAAATATGCTTTCCTAAGAAGAGAAGATTTTTCTGGTGTGACTCCCTGAAATCTCCCTCAGGAGTCTCAGAGCCCTGTTAAAATGGTGAGATTGTTATCCAGACAACTTTAAATCCTGGAAACTCTGGACCAGTTTACCTTCTTATAAAGTGGCTGAAACTGGGGCTGGAGAGATGGATACATATTTAAGAGTCCTTGTAAAGTTGACCAGAGCTGAATTCCTAGCACCTACATTGAGTAGCCAACAATAGCTTGTAACTCTAGCTCCAGTTATTCTGACAGCCTCTTTGACCTCCTTGGGCAGCTCTATGCACACATGCATGCAAATATACACATAATTAAAAGTAAAATGAACATTTTAAAAATGCTCAGAACATATTGGAGTATGTATGTATATACACACGCACACACACACACCATTCTCATTCAAATCAGCATACACATATAGGCTCATGGATTTGAATCTTTGGTCACCAGGGTGTGACACTAGTTGAAAGGATTAAGAGCTGTAGCCTTGTTGAAGAAAGCTTGTCAGTGGAGATGGGTTTTGAGGTTTTTCAGAAGACAAGCAAGTGGCTCTCTTCTCCTGCTCCCTATGTATCCTGAGGTGGAAACTCAAGCTACTTTTCCAGCACCATGGATGCCTGTGTGGCATAATGCTTCCTGCCATGACAATTGGCTGAGCCTCTGAAACTATAATCCAGCCCCAATTAAATGCTTTCCTTTATAAGACTAGCTTTGGTCATGGTGTCTCCTCACAACAATAGAACACTGACTAACCCAGAAATTGGCACCACAGAGTGGGGCATTGCTGTGACTGGCCTGATCATGCTGATGTTGGAAGAATGTGGACTTTGGATTAGAAAGTAAGTTGAACACTTTAAGCAGGGATAAATGGGCTGTAATAGTAGGAGCATACAGTGGTATGGAGAGCAATGTAGATTTTGACAGCTTGGTTCAAGAGGCTTCAGAGGAGAGGAACATTAGTGGGTGTCCTAGGGATCATTCTTGGAATATTTTGGCAAAGATGGTGGCTGCTTTCTGCCCTTGTCCAAATAGTTTGCCAGAGGCTAAATTGAAGAGGTTCGGATTAATGAAATTGACAGAGAAGATTTCAAAACTGCCTCATATTGACTATGTTGAGTGGTTATTAGTGGTCATTCTTATGCAGATTTATAATGAAAAGGAACAACCCAAGCAAGGAAAAATTCAAAATGTCCAGTTGGAGGAGAAAAGGAGCATTAGGAAGTGAATGGAGCTAAGTCCACTGTTCAAGGAGATTAAAAAAAAATTAAAGCCTGATCCTAAATGGCATAAAGGAAATAGTAACCTCAGGGCAAGTTGCTTACCTTATCCCATCCAGTAAGCTTGCAACTTCTGAAAAGGAATTAAAGAAAAGCATAAGCGGTGAAGGAAACCATCAAAACCGGAAACTAATGAAAATGAATTTGAACAGGGAAACGAGTTCCTGCCCCAGCAAGCAAAGGGACTTGACAACTTTGACAATGAGATTCTTGCTTTAGAATCAAGGAAATGAGAAAGGGGTTGTGTAATTTCTCTCCAGAGCTAAAGAAAGCTGCAGAGGCCAGGCATGTTCAAGAATGTCCCTGTATGGAAGCCCAGAGAGGCCATTGCATGAAGCTGTGAAATTGAAGCCTGAATTTTGGTGGAGCCTCCAAGAGTCGTGGGATAACTGCCACGGAGAGCTGCCAACAGGGAGTGGAAACAACCCAAGAGAAAGAAGTGTGTTGCAGTCAACAAACCTGAAAGGAGTTGGAGATCTTAAAAGCACTTTGACATCAGACATAGAGATGCAGAGTTTGGAGACTGCCCAGCTAGTTTTAAATCTTGTTTTGGCCCAGTATTTCTCACTATGCTCCCTTTCCTCCTTTTTGGAACAGTAATGTATATTCCTTGCCATTGTATGTTGGAAGTATGTGATCTGCTTTTTAATTTTGATTTTACTGGGAGTTACAGTTAACAGATTACATGAGTATCAGAAAAGACTTCACACTTTGGACTTTTGAACAGTGTGGAGATTGTTATAAACTATGGGGACTTTTGAAGTGGAACTAAATGTATTTGTATTATGATGATATGGCTACAAGTCTATGGGGGCAGGGAGTAAAATGTGGTGGTTTGAATGAGAATACCTCCCATAGACTCATAGATTTGAATGCTAGGTAACCAGGCACTATTTGAAAGAACTAGGAGGTGTGGCTTTGTTGGAGGAAGTGTGTCACTGGAGGTGAGCTTTGAGGTTTTCAGAAGTCCAAGCCAGACCCAATGTCTCTCTTCTCATGCTGCCTATGAATCCAGATGTAGAATCTTCAGCTACTTTTAGTACCATGTCTGCATGTGTGTCATGATGCTCTATACAAGGACAATGGACTATGCCTCTGAAACTGTAAGGAATTTCCAGTTAAATGCTTTTTGAAAAAATGAGTTGTCTTGTATGTGGTGTCTCTTTACAGCAATTGCACACTAAGTAAGACTATATGTATATGTGTATTCATAAGTTATAAAAAGAAGGGAAAGTGTACTTATTTAGAAATTAATGCTCTCCTCTCTGATATTCCTTGTAATATCAAGTGTTTATTTATCCAGAAAGTATAAAGAATTAAAAGTGGACTTGTCAAGGTTGTGATTTTGCAGTCTGCAATTTCAACCTGAACCATTGTTAAGTGTCCTATCTTAATTGTGTTGATAATATTCTTTTGAAGAAATAGACCAGAGACATATCTCTTTAAATTGAGATAGGAGTTTATGACCTGCGGATAATAATAAATAGCACTTTCTCTCTTAAAAATCTTCAATGTAGAAGAAAACTATAAGGATGAAGACCCAGATGGGAGTTTTAGGGCACAGTGCACAGACATACTAAGAACAACATGAATGAACAATGCCACCAAAGGAAGAGACCAGAGAACAGACAGAAAGTTGAGAGGGATGAAAGCTGTCAGTCGTACAGAAACAGAAAGGGAAGAAAAGGCTTAACTTTTCAAACTATGTACTAAAAATTTATATTATATAGTTTATCAAAAGAATACTAAGTTTAAAATACTTGTTTTATTTCTTACTAAGGCTTTGTAATCCAGTTTTTTTTTTCTTGTGGGAAATCAAACACACATGCATGTACACACACACACACACACACACACACACACACACACACACTCCTTACACCTTCATAATGTCAAGCTATTTCTAAAATTTACTTAATTGAATGGACCAGACAAATATCAACTGATACCTGACCTAAGTTAACACAATATGTTTGGTTTTAAGAAAAAATATATACTCAAAATGCAATTCAATTGCAAACATAAGCAAAGCTAGCATGTTTAAGTTATAACCTTAAATTTGCAGATTGTTCAGAAAGATGGAAAAGCCATTAGCTGTATATTGAGAGCATTATAGTTTGTGGACTAGGATTCTCTACTAATTCAGAAGAACAGGAAATAGTGCACCTCTTACTATGTTGGCTTCATGTGTAAGTTCACCACTAAACACAGCCTCCTGTGTCTCTGGGAAGTGCAACAAGTTGATCTAAACTTTTCAGAATATCAATAAAACTGTTATTCTTGCCGGGCGGTGGTGGCGCACGCCTTTAATCCCAGCACTTGGGAGGCAGAGGCAGGCGGATCTTTGTGAGTTCGAGGCCAGCCTGGTCTACAAAGCAAGTCCAGGACAGCCAGAGCTGTTAAACAGAGAAACCCTGTCTCGAAAAACCAAAAAAAAAACAAAAAAAAAAAAACTGTTATTCTTAGCAGGTCAAAACAAAGGACATGTCAAAGAAGCAGTTCCCTTAATTTAGCCAACTCCAAGAAATACCCTCTTGCAGCTTGACTATCCTTCTCTACAGAAGACACTCAGCAATTAGAATCTTATCACTTCCCAGTCACCAACATGGTTCCCTGATCTACACATTAGTGCATATTAAAATAACTCAGCCTGCACATTCTTCCTTTTTGACAAATAACTTCTTGTATAGTAATCATTACCAGGTAGCTATTTTGCATACCATTCCCCAGTTGGATTCCCACTTCTGTTCACTCAAATTTATGAGATGCCCTTCTCAAATAGCACTATCAGGTCTTTAGAAATGCCTTCACATGGAACTATGTAAAGGCTTCATAAAAGTCCCATTGTTAATGTGTTTCCAGATTCCAGCATTTATAGCTATTCCAAATAAAGGCATACATGTAGGTGTAAAAAGCATAATTAACCTATCAGAAAATTAACCTATCAGAAAATAACCTGTGAAATTATCCTATCAGAAAATATTGTTGTTCCTCCTATCCAGTGCTTTCTATGTGTGGTCATAACAGATTCTGATGAAGCCAAAAAACAAAATGTTAATATTTAGTCATTACCCAACATATTGGTATTTTGTAACAGTGTTAAATCCAAAGATAATTGAAATCACATTGTTGTATAAACAGAAGTGTAATTTTGTATCAAATACTGAACTAGTTTCACCAAATAATATAAACGTAACTGGTTGTACAAATAACATTGTATCTGTAGTGTTGAACAGTAAGTACCGATTTGCTGGCATATTTATTAAGCAAGCAGTTGTGAATCATCTCATGGATGTAACTTATTTATTGATATTACAAAAGGTAAAAAAAAGTGATTAATCTTGAGAGGATATTTTAATGGTAGAGTTAGTGTTTGCCATGTATGAGGTCTAGTGTTCAATGGGAAAAAAAGTAATAACCTGGGAGGGGGGCAAGATGGTGGTGATCAAGTAGGATGTATTTCAATCATTGGAAAGACAGATTGGACAACAGCAGAGATATACTCCTGATGAAGGCAGTTTGTGAGGTACAAGCCTATCTGCGCTTGCCCAGCAAAACAATGAAGAACTGGGTACTGGAAATATAGACACTAGAGTATTGGAGTCATCAGACACGGGCACTGAGTGCTTCCCACTGGCGGGGAGACTGCGCTCCCTCCTTACCAGATCCTTTCAGGAATACAGCTGGTGGTTTCAACTTCCAAACATAGGACCTCCTGAGTCTGTAGCACCTATGCAGGGCTAGGCTTGGACACCCAGGAGCATACTAGCAGAGCCACTACAAAGTAAGACTGAGGGACTCTCCTTGGGATATTCAGTACAGCAGCGGCAGCATCTAGCTGACTGGCTAAGGGATTTAGCTGGCAGGAGCCAAGCTTCTCTGAGCCCAAGCACACTGTGGGAAGAATACAGGACACAATTTGGAACTCCCTCCCCCCCTCACCCTCGCCTGACTACAGGGGGTCTGGTAGAAGTCCCTTCCAGGAAGGCTGCTTTGGAGCATTGCCATAGAGGCAGGGAATCAGTGAATAAACTCCATATTGGGCCTCCTGACTCCACCCCCTCTGCTTGGCCCCTAAGCTGGGCCACCAGATGTGCAACAGGGCACAAAAGGAGCAACAACACTGGTTCACAGAGTTTCAAACTGAGAGATACAGACTGGCTCTAAAATTCTTCTGAGAGTGGATTGAGAAGATCATAGCCACAGCCCTGACACCGTGACTGCAAAAAATCTGATGGAAGCCCCTGCCTATCCAGGCAGGCTGGACCAGAGCACTACAATTCAGGCAGGGAAAAGGTGCTGAGATTTGATGAGGGAATTCCATACTGGAACTATCTGCCTGTGCTCATTTCAGCAGGGCACTCAGTCTACAGACCCAGACTAGTACATTCAGATCTCCTCCCCGAGCAGTGAAACGGTCCTGGACTGGGTCATGCTACCCTACCTGAGGGGGTAGACAGCACCAGACCACAGAGCCTCTAACTGAGAGTCATTCTCCACCCCTGCGCCCCTCCCAGTCCAAGTACTGGAGACGCTTTGTAAACTCACTGCCTACACCCACTTTGGGAAGGCTCTCAGTCTACTGCCTCAGGTCTGGAGCAGTAAAGCAGTTCTGAACTATTACATGCAGCCTGATCAGGTGGTTTGCTCCAACCCAGAGAACTTCTGACTGAGAGGCACAGGGTAATCCTGAACCCCCTATCCCCCTGGAGAAGAGAATGGAAGGACCACAACCAAGTCTCGATACCCTTGCTACAGGGAAGCTGTCAGAAGCCACATAAGTGCAGGCTAGCTACACTGAAGCACAGTGATTCTGGCAGAGAAAAGGCAGCTGAGCATCCCTGATTCCAAACACTGTGGACAGGGTGTGAATTCCACATCAGATCTCCCTGACTGCACCTGCCTTGCCCCTCAGCTGAATACCCAGGCTACAACACAGAGAGCTCTGACTCAGGAACAGTGAAACAAGCTCAGAGCATTGCTCATTACCTGAGTGACGTGGGCTGTACCAGAACACAGTGCTTCTGGCTATAAGTTGCACATTGAACCTAAGAACCCCCTGAGAGCAGCTTGGGAGCACCAAAATCACAGTCCTGACTCGTAAGCTGCAGGGGAGCTATAGCACCAGCCAGCAGTCTGTGTGGCCTGACAACCTGCACCTTCAATGCTATGAAGACCAGTTGGATCTCAGTAACCTGCAGGTAGGAAAAACACATCCCACCACAACCTCTGACCTGAGTTTCAAATTGGGACACAACAGGAAGGCGTTGAGCTCTGGGAGGCACACTGAGAACCAACCTCCACACAAGGCCCCATACAGCTGGGAGAGAGCTATAGATTACCAAGCTATATGGATGTCCTCGACACTAAAGTGCCCTTCTTGGCACAAAGTCCAGAAGGCACCAGGAACAAACAACTTAGAACAACCAGATGGTTAAAGGTCAGTGAAAGAACAGATCTGACAAAAGTCAGGGAAATATGACTCCAACAAGATGCAGCTATGCCAGTACAGCAAGCCCTGATCACTCCATCACAGCTGAAAAACATGAAAATGATGACAAATCTATACTCTGGAAAGTGATAGAATCCTTTCAAGAAGAAGTTAAGTCTCTGAAGGAATTCAAAGATTCCTCTATTTTACAAATGAAAGCAATGGAGAACACCATTAGTGATCTCCAAGCCAAAGTGGCCCAACTTGAACAGGAAAGAGACAAGACAACAAGCAAATTGGAGCAGGAAATGTCAAAAACAAATAAAATTGTTCAAGTTGTGAAAGTGGAAGCAGAAGTAATAAAAAAAAATCACAAATTGAGGTAATCCTAGAGGTGGAAAATCAAGGGGAGAGAATAGGAACTACAGACATGAGTATCAAAAATAGGATACAAGAGATGGAATACAGCATGTCAGGTGTGGAAGAGTCAATGGAAGAAATCAGTACAACAACAAAGAAAAAGAGAAATCTGAAAAAGTTCTAACCCACAACATCCAAGAAATCAAGGACTCAATGAAAAGACAGAACCTAAGAATTATTGGCATAGAAGAAAGAGAAGGCTCCTGAATTTAAGGTCCAGGAAACATCTTCAACAAAATCATAGAAGAAAACTTCCCAAACCTAAAGAAAGAGATGCCAATAAAATTCTAAGAGGCATACAGAACACTAAACAGAATAGATAAGAAAAGAAATTCTTCTCACCACATAATAATTGAAACCCCAAATGTACAGAACAAAGAAAGAATATTAAAAGCAGTAAGAGAAAAAGAGAGAGTAACTTATAATGGCAGACCCATCAGAATTACACCTGACTTCTCAGAAACTTTAAAAGCCAGAAGGGCCTGGGCAGAGGTCCTACAAGCCCTAAGAGATCACAGGTGCCCAGCTAGACTATTATATCGAGCATAACTCTCTATTAAAATAGATGGAGAAAACAAGATATTCCATGAAAAAATCAAATTTAAATAGAATCTACCCACAAATCCAGCCCTACAGAAGATCCTAGAAGGAAAATTACAACCCAGTGAAGATAACTACACCCAAGAAAATAGAGAAAACAAAAAACTCCACTGCCACTAAACTGAAAGAAACACACAACCAACACCTACATCAAAATAACAGGAAATAACAACCTTTGGTCATTAATATCCATCAACATCAATAGACTCAACTCCCCAGTAAAAAGACACAGGCTTACAGAATGGATCATTAAGCAAGACCCAACATTTTGCTGCATACAAGAAACACATCTCTCTAACAAAGATAGATGCTACCTCAGAGTAAAGAACTTGGAAAAGGTTTTCCAAGCAAATGGGCCCAGAAGCAAGCTGGAGTAGACATCCTAATATCAAATAAAATAGACTTTCAACTGAAGTTAATCAAAAAAGATAGGAAAGGGCACTACATACTCATTAAAGGAAAAATTCATCAAGATGATCTCAATACTGAGTTTCATGCCCCAAATACAAGGGCACCCACATTTGTGAAAGAAACTCTTCTAAAGCTTAAAACTCACATTGATCCCCACACATTAGTGTGGGAGACTTCAATATCCCACTTAAAACAATGGACTGCTCATTGAGACAGAAACAAAACAGAGAAATAATGAGCCTAACAGAAGTCATGAACCAAATGGAACTAACAGATATCTACAGAACATTTCACCCAAACACAAAAGGATACACTTTCTGTTCAGTACCACATGGAACCTCCTCCATATAGTTGGACACAAAGCAAGCCTCAACAGATACAAGAAAGTTGAAATAATCCCTTGCATCTTATCGGACCACCATGGAATAAACCTGACTTCAGCAACAACAGATATAATAGAAGACCTACATATTCATTGAAATTGAACAAATTTCTACTGAATGACCACTGGGTCAGGGAAGAAATAAAGAAGGAAATCAAAGACTATTCAAAATCCAATGGCAATGAAGGTAAAACATACCCAAACCTATGGGATACATTGAAAGCAGTGCTACGAGGAAAGTTCATACCACTAAGTGCCTTCAAAAAGAAAATTGTGACAGCTCATATTAGCAAATTAATAGATGAACTGGAAGAACTGGAAAAAAGAAAGAAACATTCCCAAGAGGAGCAGAAGGCAGGAAATCATAAAACATAGGGCTGAAATCAACAACTTAGAAACAAAAAGAAGAACTCAAAGAATGAATGGAAGCAAAAATTGGTTCTTTGAGAAAATCAATATAATAGACAAATACTAAGTCAAATTTAGTAAAAGACAGAGGGAAAAAACACAAATCAACAAAATGAGACATGAAAAGGAAGAAATAAAAACAGACATCAAGGAGATCCTACGTTAAAAATCTGTACACCACCAAATTTGGAAACATAAGCAAAATGGACAATTTTCCTGATAGATTCCACATACCAAAGTTAAATCAAGATCAGGTTAACAGATTAAAAATCCCTATAATCCCTAAGGAAATAAAAACAGTCATTAAAAATATCCCAACAAAAAAGCCCAGGGCCAGATAGTTTCTGCAAAGAATTCTACCAGACCTTCAAAGAAGAGCTAACACCAATACTCTTCAAACTCTTCCACAAAATAGAAACAGAGGGAACACTGCCAAACTCATTCTATGAGGCCACAGTCACACTGATTCCTAAACCATACAAAGACCCAACAAAGAAAGAACTTCAGACCAATTTCCCTCATGAATATAAATGCAAAAATACTTAATAAAATACTGGCAAACCGAATCCAAGAACACATCAACATATCATACACCATAATCAAGTAGGCTTCATCCCAGGAATGCAGGGATGGTTTAACATGAAAATCCATCCATCAACGTACCTTGCCACATAAACAAGCTGAAAGAAAAAAAGCCACATGATCATCTCGCCAGATGCTAAAAAAAGCACTCGACAAAAATGCAACACCCCTTCATGCTAAAAGTTCTGGAGAGAATGTGCAAGCAAGGAAGGACCATACCTAGAAATAATAAAGGTGATATACAGGAAGCCAGTCACCAGCATCAAATTAAATGGAAAGAATTTTAAAGCATTTCCTCTAAACTCAGAGACAAGGCAAGGATGTTCACTGTCACTATATCTCTTCAATATAGTACTGGATGTTCTTGCTAGAGCAATAAGATAGCTAAAGGAGATCAAGGGGATACAAATTGAAAATGAAGAAGTCAATTATCCCTATTTGCAGACAATATGATAGTATACAGAATTGACCCCAAAAATTCCACCAGAGAACTCTTTTTTTATTAATTATTTTTTTCTTCAAGTTACATCTCTATTGCAATCCCCTCTCTACTCCCCCCTCTAGTCCCATCCTCCCCCCCTCTTCTGCCTCAACCCACTCATCCCCATCCTTTTTTTTTAAGTTTAAGGTATATCTTTTCCCCCCAACAGCTCCCCCGTTCAGTCCAATAAATGGCTCTTTCTCTTATAATAATAAATACCATTTACAACAACAGAGGTAATTAAGCCACAATTATAAGAATTATATGGCTTAGCATACATTCCCAATGTTCAGTCCATATGTATTTGACACCTGACTTTAATGTTCTACTATCTAACCATCTCCATGAGTTTAAAGTTCTATATGTAACTCAGTTTTCATACTAACTTGCATCACAATTTTAAAAACATATTCTTAGATCCAGGGCACTCTCTTGATTCCTAAACAACTCAAAATTTAATTATGAGACTCTAGTTATCTATTCTTCAACCACTTCAGAGACCTGAGAGGGATAAATATGTCTGATTATATAGGAAGTGCAGGGCCTGCAGCTTCCAAAACTAAGAAATGACATACTAGTGGCTGCCTGGACAGTTCGCAATTACTCTCTATACATTACAGCATCAATCTTCAGTCGTTTGGCCCCGTTTCTCGGACAGACATTGATTGTAGAGCAGGAATTATGAAGGACTTGCATACCCTCTCTTGGCAGAGCTAGGTTGTCAACTTACCTGCTTCCAATTTTTGTCCTTTTTGGACAGCATTCCATCTACAGTTGGAGCAAGGGGTTATTTCTGCCAAGAGATAGGCTTGACACTAATTCAATCATCTCCCACTGTAGATTCTTCGATGCTCATCTTCTTCTTGGAGTAGAATATGGGGTGCTGTCAGGAGTTGACATGTCTCGATATCAAAAAAATCTAAAGTTAAGAGAACATCTTTGAATGCCATATTCTGCAGATCTCTTGAGGTTTTTGAAGTGGGCCTATCTACCTCTTATATTAGGATAAGCAAAAGTTGCTTGTCTCTTAGCAACTTGATTTCTGATTAGCTTAGAAAATAACTATTATAGACTGTCAGAGCACCTAACAAAATGACAGGCTTGCATGACTATTAGTTTGCATTTCTTAATTATCCTAAACAATTTATGACAATTAGTAGTCAAAGGCTGAAACTTCACATTTCATTTTTTTTCCTTATCCCCTGATCATTCCATCCTGTTTCTCTGGAGTGGGGTGTCCCTATATAACAGTCCCTCACCCCAGTTCAGAGGTCATATGAGGGCCAGGAGCCTCCTCATACAATGGGGGTCTACAAGGTAGTATCACCAGTGAAAAGTGTCTCATTGGCAAGGAGAGAAAACTAAAAAACAAAGCAAACAAATAAGGTGACAAACAGATGAAAAAGAATAAAAGAAAAAATAAAAATAAAAGAATAAAAGATAAAAAGTCTATGTCCATGTTCCTATTGGTGCGTTGGTTGTAGTATCAATATCCTCTAATATATAGCTAAAATCCTACTATAAGTGAATAGATGCCATATTCATCCTTCTGAGTCTGGGTTAGCTCAGTCAGGATGAGCTTTTCTAATTCCATCCATTTGGCTGCAAATTGCGTAATTTCATTGTTCCTGATAGCTGAATAATATTCCATTGTGTAGATGTACCACAGTTTTTTAACCCATTCTTTGGTTGAGGGACAACTGGGTTGTTTCCAGTTTCTACCTATTATAAATAAGGCTGCTATGAACATAGATGAGGAAACTTCTTTATGATTCTGTGAGGAGACATTTGGGGGTATACCCAGAAGTGGTATGGCTGGGTCCTGAGGCAAAGCTATTCCAAGTTTTCTAAGATATCGCCAGACTTACCTCCATAGTGGTTGCATAAGCCTGCACTCCCACCAGCAATGGAGGAGGGTTCCCCTCTCTCCACACCCTCACCAGAATGTGCTGTCACTTGAACTTTTGATCTTAGCCATTCTGACAGGTGTGAGATGGAATCTCAGAGTCGTCTTGAGTTGCATTTCTCTGATGATTAAGGATGTTGAGCATTTCTTCAAGTGTCTCTCAGCCATTAGGGATTCCTCCTTTGTGAATTCTCTATTTAGCTCTGTCCCAATTTTTTGATTGGATTATTTGGTTTCTTGGCATTTAATTTCTTGAGTTCTTTGTAGATTTTGGGTATTAGCCCTCTGTCAGATGTGGGGTTGGTGAAGATTTTCTCCCAGTCTGTAGGCTGCCGTTTTGTTTGAATGACAGTGTCTTTTGCCTTACAGAAGCTTTTCAGTTTCATGAGGACACATTTATTGATTGTTGATCTCAAGTCCTGAGCTGTTGGTACTCTGTTCAGGAATTTGTCACCTGTGCCAATGAGTTTGAGGGTTTTTCCCACTTTTTCTTCTAGTAGCTTTAGGGTGACCGGCCTTATGTTAAGGTCTTTAATCCACTTGGATTTAAGTTTTGCACAAGGTGATATATATGGGTCTAATTTCATTCTTTTACAAGTGGACATTCAGTTAGACCAGCACCATTTGTTGAAGATGCTGTCCTTCTTCCATTGTGCCATTTTGGCTTCTTTGTCAAAAATTAGGTGGCCATAAGTGTGTGGGTCTATTTCTGGATCTTCAATTCGATTCCATTGATCTACTGGTCTGTTTCTATATCAATACCATGCTGTTTTTACTACTATTACTCTGTAGTACAGCTTGAAATCTGGGATGGTGATACCACCAGATGTTTTGTTTTTTTTTTTGTAAAGGATGAATTTAGCTATTCTGGGCTTTTTTTTTGTTCCACACGAAATTGAGAATAGCTTTTCCAAGTCTATAAATAATTGTGTTGGTATGTTGATAGGAATTGCATTGAATCTATATATTGCTTTTGGTAGGATGGCCATTTTTATTTTGTTGATCCTACCTATCCATGAGCATGGGGGATCTTTCCATCTTCTAAAGGCCTCTTCCATTTCTTTCTTCAAGGGCTTGAAGTTCTTGTTGTATAGGTCTTTTACTTGCTTGGCTAGAGTTACCCCCAGGTATTTCATATTGTTTGTGGCTATTGTGAAGGGTGCTGTTTCTCTTATTTCTTTCTCAGCCCATTTGTTTGTTGTATAAAGAAGGGCTTCTGAATTGTTTTTTTGAAATAATTTTGTATCCAGCCACCTTGCTGAAGCTGTTTATCAGCTGTAAGTGTTCTCTGGTGGAATTTTTGGGGTCGCTTATGTATGCTATCATATCATCTGCAAATAGGGATAATTTGACTTCTTCGTTTCCCATGTTTATCCCTTTGATCTCCTTTAGTTGTCTTATTGCTCTAGCAAGAACTTCAAGTACTATATTGAAGAGATATAGTGAAAGTGGACATCCTTGTCTTGTCCCTGAGTTTAGAGGAAATGCTTCAAGCTTCTCTCCATTTAATTTTATGTTGGCTACTGGCTTGGTGTATTTTGCCTTTATTATTTCAAGGTATGATCCTTGTATGCCCGTTCTCTCCAGAACTTCTAGCATGAAGGTGTGTTGGATTTTATCAAATGCTTTTTTCTGCATCTAGAGAGATTATCATGTGTTTTTTCCTTCATCTTTTTTATATGGTGAATTACGTTGATAGACTTTCATATGTTGAACCATCCCTGCATTCTTGGGATGAAGCCCACTTGATCATGGTGTATGATACTTTTGATGTGTTCTTGAATTCGGTTTGCTAGTATTAATTAAGTACTTTTGCATCTATGTTCATGAGGGAGATTGGTCTGAAGTTCTCTTTCTTTGTTGGGTCTTTGTGTAGTTTAGGAATCAGGGTGACTGTGGCCTCATAGAATGAGTTTGGCAATGTTCTTTCAGATTCTATTTGGTGAAAGAGTTTGAAGAGTATCGGTGTTAGCTCCTCTTTGAAGGTACGGTAGAATTCCATGCTAAGGCCATTTGGCACTGGGCTTTTTTTGGTTGGGGGATTTTTAATGACTGTTTCTATTTCCTTATGGGTTATAGGGCTGTTTAATCTGTTTATCTGATCTTGATTTAGCTTTGGTAGGTGGAATCTATCAAGAAAATTGTCCATTTCACTTACATTTTCAAATTTGGTAGAGTATAGATTTTTAAAGTAGGATCCAAATATTCTCTGGATTTCCTCAATGTCTGTTGTTATTTCTCCCTTTTCATTTCTGATTTTGTTGATTTGTGTTTTCTCCCTCTGTCTTTTAGTTAATTTGGCTAAAGGTCTGTCTATTTTGTTGATTTTCTCAAAGAACCAACTTTTGATTTCATTGATTCTTTGTATAGTTCTTTTTGTTCTAAGTTGTTGATTTCAGCCCTAAGTTTGATGATCTCCTGCCTTCTGTTCCTTTTGGGGGTATTTGCTTCTTTTTTTCCCAATTCACCCAGTTTGGCTGTTAATTCGTTAATATGAGCTGTCACAATTTTTCTTTTGAAGGCACTTAGTGCTATGAATTTTCCTCATAGCCCTGCTTTCTTTGTGTCCCATAGGATTGGGTATGTTCTGTCTTCATTTTCGTTGGATTTTAGGAAGTCTTTGATTTCCTTCTTTATTTCTTCCCTGAACCAATAGTCATCTAGTAAAGAGTTGTTCAATTTCCATGTGCATGTATCCTTTCTGTTGATTCTTTTGCTGTTGAAGTCCAGCTTTTTTCCGTGGTGGTCTGATAAGATACAAGGGGTTATTTCACTTTTCTTGTATCTGTTGAGGCTATCTTTGTGTCCAACTATATGGTCGATTTTGGAGAAGGTTCCGTGAGGTGCTGAGAAGAAGGTGTATTCTTTTGTGTTTGAGTGAAACGTTCTGTAGATATCTGTTAGTTCCATTTGGTTCGTGATCTCTGTTAGACTTATTATTTCTCTGTTTGGCTTCTGTCTTGATGATCTGTTGATTGTTGTGAGTGGGGTGTGTTGAAGTCTGCCACTACTGAAGTGTTGGGAACGATGTGTGATTTATGTTTTAGAAGCGTTTCTTTTACAAATGTAGGTGCTTTTGTATTTGGGGCATAGATGTTCAATATTGAGATGTCCTCTTGATGGATATTTCCCTTAACGAGTATGTAATGCCCTTCTCGGTCTTTTTTTATTAACTTCAATTGGAAGTCTATTTTGTTCGATATAGGATGGCTACTCCAGCTTGCTTCCTGTGTCCATTTGCTTGGAAGACCTTTTCCCAGCCCTTTACTTTGAGATAGTGTCTATCTTCAATAGTGAGAGGTTTTTCTTGTATGCAGCAAAAAGATGGGTCTTGTATACGGATCCAGTATGTAAGTCTGTGTCTTTTTATTGGCAAGTTGAGTCCATTGATGTTGATGGATATTAGTGACCAGGGGTTGTTATTACCCATTATTTTGGTATTGCTGGTCGTCTTGTGCTTCTTTTTGTTTAGTTGCTGTGGAGGTTTCTATTTCCTCTGTTTTCTTGGGTGTAGTTATCTTCTCTGTGTTGGAATTTTCCTTCTAGGATCTTCTGTAGGGCTGGGTTTGTGAGTAGAAATTGTTTGCATTTGATATTGTCATGGAATATCTTGTTTTCTCCATCTATGTTGATAGAGAGTTTTGCTGGGTATGGTAGTCTGGCTGGGCACCTATGTTCTCTCAGGGCTTGTAGGACATCTGTCCAGGCCCTTCTAGCTTTTAAAGTTTCTGAGGAGAAGTCCAGTGTGATTCTGATGGGTCTGCCATTGTATGTGACTTGGTCTTTTTCTCTTACAGCTTTTAATATTCTTTCTTTGTTCTCAATATTTGGAGTTTCAATTATTATGTGGCGAGAGGAGTTTCTTTTCTGATCTAATCTGTTTGGTGTTCTGTAAGCCTCTTGGAATTTTATTGGCATCTCTTTCTATAGGTTTGGGAATTTTTTTCTATGATTCTGTTGAAGATATTTCCTGGACCCTGGATTCAGGAGTCTTCTCTTTCCTCTATGCCTATAATTCTTCGGTTCCTTCTTTTCATCGAGTCCTTGATTTCTTGTATGTTGTGGGTGAGAGATTTTTTTAGCTTTCTCATTTTCTTTGGATGTTGTACTGATTTCTTCCATCGAATCTTCCATGCCTAAGATCCTGTCTTTCATCTCTTGAATCCTATTTTTTGGTACTGATATCCATAGTTCCTGTTCTCTTCCCTTGGCTCTCCATTTCCATTTTTAACTCTGACTGTGTTTTCTTTATTGTTTCCATTTCCATTTTCATTTCCTGGATGGTTTTATTCGTTTTGTACATTTCCTGCTCCAATTTGCTTGTCTTTGCCTGGAAGTCTTCTATTTCCCTGTCCTTTTTGTGTTCAAGCTGAGCCACCTTGTTTTGAAGTTCTCTAATGGTGTTCTCCATAGTTTTCGTTTGTGAAATCGTGGCCTCTTTGAATTCCTTCATAAATTTAAGTTCTTCTTGAAGGGACTGTATCACTTTCCATAATGTATAATTGTTATCATTTTCATGTGTTTCAGTTGTGGTGATGTGATCCAGATTGGCTGAAATGGCATCACTTTCTTTTGTTGGAGTCATTCTGCCTTGAATCCTGCTTTTTCTGGTGCCCTTGGCCATTTGTCTTAGCTGTCTGTTCCTTTTGTCTTCTATTCTTAGATCCAAAGGGGGTGCTTTAGTGTAGCAGTCGAGTTGCCTGACTCCACTCCTGTAAGGGTTGTTTTTCGGCCCTGCCTCTCAGGTGGAGACTTCACTTATCAAGGGGGCGGAGCTGTATACACTTAAGCTCTGGCTCCCCACCGGAAGTGTCAGTAGTAGCAAAAACAGACCAATAATAGTGGAAAATAAAGTGGATTTGCCCAAGATTGAATCCTATGGTGGGTAAAAACTGCCTTACCCCCATGGAGCCATCTCTGGAAACTGGCAGGTGGTGTCACAGTCGACCAAGTTCCCATAAACTGTAGTGGGCCACAATCTGCAGCCTGATGGGTATTCTGCCGCAGAGCCTCGCAAGCTCCCATGGGTGTGCAAGCCTTTGCCACATAGCCAGACCATCTGTGTGAGACCTGGGAGGGGGGCCAGCAGGCTGGAGAGTATCCCTGTGTGGGGTCTGAATCTGCCCACTGGGTATTAGATTGGAACTTACCCGGCGTGTCTCTCCCGGTCGGGAGGGGGGTGATCCCGATTCCCAGATTCAGCAGCTTCTGTGCATGCCCGAGAGTGGGAGGGAGTATCTTGTCCTGGGACTTTTAGTGGTCTCGGGTAGTTGGGTTAGACTGAGGGTGGGGGGTCGGGTCTCTTAGATATTTTTGTACAGAGTCTTATAACATTCGCGGTTTTCCCCAAGATTAAAATGCGTCCATATGGCTGCCAGCATCTTGGATCCCCCTCCACCAGAGAACTCTTACAGCTGATAAACACTTTCATCAAGGTGGCTGTATACAAAACTAATTCAAAAAAATCAGAAGCACTTTTTTATACAAAAAAAAATGGAATGAGAAAGACATTAGAGAACTAACACCCTTCAAAATAGCCACAAACAATATAAAATACCTGGGGGTAACTCTAACCAAGCAAGTGAAAGATCTGTATAACAAGAACTTCAAGTCCTTGAAGAAAGAAATTGAAGAGGACATCAGAAGATGGAAAGATCTCCCATGCTCATGGATGGGTAGGATCAACATAATAAAAATGGCCATTCTGCCAAAAGCAATATACAGATTCAATGCAATTCCTATCAAAATACCACCACAATTTTTATAGACCTGGAAAAAACAATTCTCAACTTCATATGGAATAACAAAAAACCCAGAATAGCTAAATCAATCCTGTATAATAAAAAAAAACATCTGGAGGTATCACCATCCCAGATTTCAAGCTATACTACTGAGCAATAGTAATAAAAACAGCATGATACTGGTATAAAAACAGACAAGTGGATCACTGGAATCGAATTGAAGACCCAGAAATGAACCCACACACCTATGGTCACTTAATTTTTTGACAAAGAAGCCAAAACTGTGCAACCAAACAATGACAGCATCTTCAACAAATGGTGCTGGTCTAACTGGATGTAGACATGTAAAAGAATGAAATTAGATCCATACTTACCACCTTGCACAAAACTTAAGTACAAGTGGGTCAAAGACCTTAACATAAGGCCTGACACACTAAATATATTAGAATAGAAAGTGGAGAAAATCCTCGAACTCATTGGCACAGGTGACAACTTCCTGAACAGAACACCAACAGCTCAGGATCCAAGACCAACAATCAATAAATGGGACCTCATAAAACTGAAAAATTTCTGTAAGGCAAAAGACACTGTCATTAGAACAAAATGGCAACCTACAGATTGGGAAAATATCTTCACCAACCCCACATCTGACAGAAGAATAATATCCAAAATTTACAAAGAACTCAAGAAATTAAATGCCAAGAAAGCAAATAATCCAATCCAACAATGAGGAACAGAGCTAAACTGAGAATTCACAAATGAAGAATCCCTAATGGCTGAGAGACACTTGAAGAAATTCTCAACATCCTTAATCATCAGAGAAATGCAACTCAAGATGACTCTGAGATTCCATTTCATACTTGTCAGAATGGCAAAGGTCAAAAACTCAAATGACAGTACATCATGGCAAGGTTGCAGAGAAAGGGGAACACTTCTCCATTGCTGGTGGGAATGCAAACTTGTACAACCACTGTGGAAATCAGTCTGGAGATATCTTAGAAAACTTGAAATAGCTCTGCCTCAGGACCCAGCCATACCACTTCTGGGTATACATCCAAAAGAATTCTCACCAAACCACAAGGACATTTCCTCATATATGTTCATAGCAGCCTTATTTGTAATAGCTAGAAACTGGAAACAACCCAGATGTCCCTCAACTGAGGAATGGATAAAAAACTGTGGTACATCTACACAATGGAGTACTACTCAGCCATCAGATATAATGAAATCATGCAATTTGCAGCAAAATGGATGGAACTAGAGAAGCTCATCCTGAGTGAGCTAATCCAGACTCAGAAGGATACACATGCATCTATTCACTTATAATAAGATTTTAGTTATAAAGTACAGGATAACTATGCTACAACCAATGCACCAAAGGGAACGGGAACATAGATTTGTTACCTGTCATGAGACACTTTGCCCTAGTGGTGCTGCCTTGTAAGCCCGCAGTGTATGAGGAGGCTCTTGGCCCTCATATGACTGCTGAACTGGGGGCAGTGGACTAATATGTTGGGACTCTCTACTCTGGAGGAGTGGGTTGGTTGGAAGGGATAGGAGGAGGGTGGGTGGGCGGGAATGGGAGGGGTGGAAAGAGGGTACTATTATGGAGATGTAACCTGAAGTAATAAGTAAACATTAAAAAAGTAATAACCAAAGGGACTGGAGAGATGGATCAGCATTTAAGAGCATTTGCTGCTCTTATAGAGGGTCAGTTAGTTCTCGGCATACATGTGCATTGGGCAGCTCCCTTTAACTACAGCTCCAGAAGATCTGATTGCCTCTACTGGTCTCGATAGGTATCTACACTCTTTAACACATACTGACATGCATACTCACATACATATGGTTAAAATAAAAATAAATCTTTGAAAAAATGATCAGAACATGCCCTTTGTTCTCAGCATGTGTGCAGGTTATTGGGTAGAATTATCAAATGAGCTGACAAAATTCACTCAACTGAAGATGAATGGATGTGGGAAAAAGAAAAACAAACTATACTCCAAGATTTCAAGTGACAGAAATGCAAATAGAGCAAACACTCCCAGTACCACATCAACAGGCAGAGCTACTGTGATGGGAGACAGAAAGAGTGATTGTGGGGAGACAGGATGAGTTTGTGCTAAAATGCTAAACACCATGAGTGACAGAAAATGGAAGTAATCCATTTACAAAGCCCAATGTACAATGTTAGAAACCAAACATACGAAATTTGAAACTGAGAAGTATATTAAATATGTTTAAAAGTGATTTAGATCAACAAAAACATTTCCTTACATATGAACATAGTTAATATATTTTAGGAGAAATAAATGCAATTCTTATAAATTTAATAGTAAAATAATATTTTTTTCAAAAATTTGAAAACATATTTAATTCCTGACCTCAACAGAAACAAGATACAGATTCTCACATCTACTCCTTTAATTTGTGATAGTGTCATATGGCACAGCAACTGGGAAACTCCACAAGAAACTCCCTGGAGAATGAGACTAAAAACAGTCAAGCAAGAATGAAATCCTCATAGTAAGACAGTTTGATCTTGATTAGAGACATCATTGCATATGACTTAACTCATTTAAGTATGTCAACAATTTTTGTTGTTGCAAATATGATGTATCTTATTAAATTATATGTATCTACCTGAAAAGAATATTTACTCTGCTATATTTGTGTTCCATATAATCAAGATGGTTGTCCAGTTCTATTTTGCCTCATACTGATTTTTTTACATTCTATTAATTAATCTTATTAATTATGGTGAAACATTATTTGTATCTCTGTCTACAGTTTTTTTTTCTTTTCTATATCTCTCTGAAATTCCCTTTGTCAGTGCTTTGTGAATTTGAGGCTCTGATGAAGTGTATTTACATTCAGGACTGCAAAGCCTTCTTGATAAATGCCATTCTTATTTTTTAATATATTTATTTATTTATTTATTAAAGTTACATCTCAATCACAGCCCTCTCCCTTATCCCCTCTTGGTCCCTCCTGCCCACCTTCTACCCCCTCTTCCACCTATCTTACTCCTCCAGTGTGGGAGGACCCCCAAATTTAACCCCCCCCCCACAGTTCATCAGTCACATGAGGGCTAAGAGCTTCCTCTTGCCCAGGGTCCTGATTTGAGAGCTCCACTCTGGTTGTGTCCCACTTGTTAGTAGGACAAAGTGGAATAACAAAGTCCATGACCAAGATCGCCCCATCCCTGTTTGCTAGGGGATCTGTATGAGGACCAAGTTGCCTATCCTCTATATTTGTAAAGGGGGGGTCTAGATCAAGTATAAGCTTTTTTTTCTTATTTTTGGTTAGTGTTTTAGTCACTGTAAGCCTCTAGGGTCCTCGTTAGTTGGTTCTGTTGATCTTCATGTGTTGACCTTGACCCCTCTGGGTCTCTCTATTCTTCTTCCCTCTCTTACATAGGACTCCCAGAGTTCCATCTGTCTCAGCATCTGTTTTGATCTGTTGCTGGGTGGAATTTCTCATAGGATAGTTATGCTAGGTTCCTATTCCTTTGGGTCTGTGGGTTTTAGTAGAGTACTATATGGCTAACATCCAGTTATATAAATGAATACATGCCATGTATAACTTTCTGGGTCTGGGTAAGCTTACTCAGGATGAGCTTTTCTAGTTCCATCCATTTGGTTGCAAATTGTGTGATTTCCTTGTTTCTGATAGCTGAGTAGTATTCCATGGTGGAAATGTACCACAGTGTTTTTAATCCTTTTTTTTTTTTTTTTTTTTTGGTTGAAGGGCATCTGGGTTGTTTCCAGTTTCTAGCTATTTTTATTGTTGTGAAACAAGGCTATAGTCTCCCACTAGTCTTTGTTTTAAGATGTACTTTGTTGTTAATATAATCACTTCAGACATTTTTGGTTAGTGTTAGCTGGCACACATTTTATCATCTATTTTATTTGAACTTACTTTTATTATACTGAAGTTCAGTCTCATATAGTCAACAAATATTGAGGAAATTACATGCATTCAATTAAAAAATACCTCTTGTTAATTTGAGTGTTTAAACCATTTGCTATAAGCTCTTCCTCTTATTGGGCCAAGGTCACCTAACATGGCCTCAAGGGATTAAACCAGGCAGGTTGGAGGGGCCATAGAAAAACTTAAGTTGTGAAAAAAGAAAAAAAAAAGCAATCAGACTTTTTTATAACTTTATCGGAAACAAAATATGACAATTTAAAAAAAAAAATTCTAGTCGTTTTGTTTTACCAGTGAAGACTCAGAAGCCAGATGCTGGGAGTGAAAACCTGCTAGCTCAGAGAGGCAGAGAAAGCACCCAGCTGCCCTTTCTACTCCACCAACATTCCAGAAAGGAAAAGACCTTTATCTCTATACTGTCTGAAATACTCTCTTCCTCAATGTCTCTCCTTCCTGTGCTTACTTATGTTCAGTCCCTGTCAGCTGGTTCTTGCTCTGTCTCTTGACCTATGGTTTACTTTATTTAACTCTTGGATTAAAGATATGTGCTCCGGCTAGTCATATCACAAGTACTTTTTCACAGTAAACAGAAAGCTCTAGGATGAAAGGCTGAGCCACATCACAATTAGAAACAGATTTTATAGTTAACAATGTGATAAAAATATCCTGTAGCAGGCAATTTCCAGTTGTAGTTGACAGGATGCAATGATGTTTGAAAACTTTACAGGTACACAAGATTCAGGACTAAGACCAATTGTCCTGTCAAGTTTCCATCCTTCCTTTATTACTAAGAGAATATATAGATAAATACAAAGTGGCCTGAACACTCCACTACCTGAAGAATTGTGCATCAGTGTCTCAGAAACTGTAAGGCACATTGTGCCCTAGGAGCCATGGACTTTAACCTGTAAAACCTTTAACACATGCCTCTCAAAGCAGCTATGCCAGGCCAACTTCCTGACTTCCTGCAATTTTTTTTAAGTGTAAATACTGATAAAGTGATGTTGAAATCTGGCAGTTGTTCTCCTCTATTCCAAACATTTTTTAAATGACTTTTAATAAACTTTATACTATACTGCTTGATTTGCTTCACATTGCTCAGTGTAAATTTTCTCCTAAGCACATAATGGATTGTGAACCTCCTTGTGTGATTCTGATAAACTTTTGTGTTGCAGTTAATATGTTCAGACTTTTGAAGAAGATTATTAGTGTCCAAAAATCTCAATCAAACCTTTCACTTTAGATTTTCTTGGTGTTTATTCTCTCTAATTTTCTCTTTCTTCTATTTCTTACTCTATGCCTTTGATAGGTGAAGAAGGCTTTTGTTCCTTTGATAATCTTATAGGATCAATATTGTATATGTGGCCCATTGTCATCTGAAACAATATGATAAAGTTGTAATTCATATATATACCTGGAAATACCTTGTAATTATGATTGTATTTTCTCCAAGTTTACTAATTTCCCTTGGAATAATATTTTCAGTTCTTTGTTAGGTATTTTTTACATTTCAATTTCTTTGAAGTTAAATAAAGAAATATCTTATTCTTCTGGTGTCGTATATCCCCCTTTTTTCTATGTTTCTCATTCTCTTATATTGATATTTATGCCTTTTGTGTAAAGTCACTTCTTTCAGACTTTATTGGTTACATTCCATGTAGAAAGATTTATCCATGTGGGAAACATGAGGGTATTTTCTAGAATCAATGAGGATACAGTAGTTCTGGAATCAATAAGAATATTGTTTATAATCATTGTGTAGTTCTGACAGCCAAGATTAATGTTAATAGATTGGCAGGATACTTTGCTAATTTGGTGAATATTAGAGGTTTCCTATAATATTTGGTGGAGGTGACTACTATGATTTTTCTGCTGTTTAGTCCTTCCCCTCAGGAAGTTGTGCTGAAGGAATTCCTTCAGGAATTGAGCCCAACTTGTGGGAATTCTGGTGGTAGTTATAAGGGCAGAGGCTAACAATTGGGCATCCATGGAGGAACTATGGTTTCAGGATCTAGTAAGTAATAGCATTTGTGCCTGAAGCGCAGACTTGTCTGCCATCATACTTAACAACATGCAAGCACCGGTTATTCATAAGCAGCCAGGGTTCATAGAACAAGCACACAGATATATACATGATGGAAGGCTCCTGTATCTGGGCAGGGTCTGTTGATATGGCTGAACTGATGACAAGAGTAGATTGTGCCCAGTGATGGCTTGACTCCACAGGTTGGAATATAATAACTTGCTATGGGAATATGTAGAATTTCACTTTATTATTTTTCATTTTATTACACTATATTATTTATGGCACTTAATACCTCTACCTCCCTTACCACTCTTATTCCTTCCAATCCCCAATACTAGGTTGGAGAGAAAGAAAGTTATAAGGGAAATGGATGAAGGTCTTTTAATTTACTTCCTGCTGAATAGGGTCATTTGGTTCTTTTTATGGTCAATACAAAACTCAGTACTCAGGATATCCAGCAGTCTCTCAAACTAGCAAACAAGGAAATGCAGCAGCAGTTCAGGAGAGCACTAGCAGCAGGGACAGCATCAAATGCTTCCTTTTTCAGAGTGCCCACTTCCTTCTCTGTGCTCTGCCATTCATCCCTTCTCCAGAGTTCTCAGAATTAAACTTTCTGCAGCTGGCTAAGTAATGTCCCTGCTGGTTCATGAGGCACAGTTAATAGTTTACACCTGTGATCTTAACTTAAGCAGCCTCACACCTGGGATCAAAACAAAAACATTCTTATAACTGGTTTTTTCTTAAGAAACAAAATCTCTTACCACATTTCTTCTCTTTAGTTCAAAAAATGTCCCTTTTATAATAATAAACTATATGCAATAAGAATACTCATGAGATCTATCAGCTAAGAATTAGATTTACAATGTCCAGTCTATTTGTATTTGGCAACCTTAGAGAAAGCATTCCATTATCTAAACCTATCTTAGAGTTCTGTACCTAAATAATTTTCTATTCTAACTTACATTCATCAACCTACAAACATCTTTTAGACTTAAAATATTTCTTAAATACTAAAGAACTAAGCTTAACTGTAAGACTATAACTAGTCTTTAACCTTAGACTTGAGAAGATAATTAAACTATTATTTAAGTATGTAGGAAGTGTAGAGCAAGCAACTTCCAAAACTATAGTAATGACAGAGGTTTCTGGCTACCTGAACAGTCACCTGCCATTTTTGTTTGTCATTAGGGCATCTAGTCTTCAGTCTACAGGCACAGAATATCTGACAGACTTTTCTATGAAGCACGAACATCAAAGAACTGGGATACCTTATCTCTGTATAGTTGGAGGGTTGACTTTTCAGTGTCTTGTTTGTTCACAGATTGGACAGACAGCCTGCTATCAGCAGATTTTTTTTTTTTTTTTTTTTTTTTTTTTGTCTAGTGGCTATCCTGCCACATTTGTTTCTTTGATGTCATCATCTTTTATTAAGTAGATTTGGGGCACTGCCAGGATCAGATGTCTCTCTGTCATAAATTATTTTATTATTAAAACATCTTAAGTGCCATTTTCTGTAGGTCCCCAAGGTTTTGAAGACCATCTGTCTGTCTGTCTATCTATCTATCTATCTATCTATCTATCTATCTATCTATCTATCTATCTATCTATAATTTATCTATGCATTGTTTATATGTCCTACCTGCTTAACTTCAAAAACATATACAAAAGACTAAATACAGCTTATTTCTATAATTAACTAAACTAGTATCTAACAAAACTATAAGTTCAATTGCCTAACTATTTGCATTTCTTAATTATCCTATACAGTTTTCAATAGTAGCTTTCAAATGTGCTGGAGCTAAAAATTGCATTTTTTAATTGAGTAGCAAAGAAATTTTCAATGAACTAAACACTTTTTGTATCAGTAATTTTTTTCTATAACCTTGTGATTCTCAGATGCTCTTGTCTTAAATAGCTCACATTTTTTTGCTTCTGAGTCTCTAGATAGGGCCCCAAAGTTTCTTCTGGATTGTAAAATATTACCTTGCATGTCCCTCTTGGACCTGCATTCACTTTTCCAATGTAGTCCTTTACTATAGCCTCTACAAATCCCAGGAAAGCTCTGCTTTTTGCTACCAGAAACTGCTTGTTTGCTTCTACCATATTCCTCAGAGTTAAAAGTGCATGCCATTCTGAGATCTATCTTGGAAAGTATCATATTTCTCCCCATGCTGGACATTTTTCTCTCTGAGGCCATTAGCGTTACAATTTCTTTATAAATGACCAAATTTATCACAATTAAAGCACCAGGTATTTTGATATATGAATCTTTTGATGACTACTTCAAAAGCTGGTGGTGGTAATCTTAATCTCGTAACCCCAGGCCACTCCTCTGGTGGCACAGTTAGCTTGAGATTAACCCTTTCTCTCCAAATGGGCTGATTTTCTTTAACCATTTCTCCCGTAGAGGCCTCCTGTTCTCTCCAGATCCTTGTCTCACACAGGGGCTGCAGGGACCTGACACAGGAAGTACTTGGACCAGAGCTTGGATGCAACCTGCCTTCTAACCCAACGTGCTTCCCTCTTTCATCCTGTGGCAAGTTCCCCCTCTCAGTCACCAAACCTGAACCGGTTTGTTCCCCTCTCTCTGGTACTTTTTGCTTTCTAAACATTTCAAACTCTACTGGCAAACTATCTACTTGCACAGCCACTTCTGCAGTCCTTTTAACACCCATTTTATTTTATTTTTTTTTGGTTTGTTTCTCAGAGCCCCCTGTATACACTCTCAACTTTTCAAATTGCTCAAGCAGTCTCTAAATCTCTTTTGAAATACCACAAAGGGGGAAGAAGAAGAAGAAAAAGAAGAAGAAGAAGAAGAAGAAGAAGAAGAAGAAGAAGAAGAAGAAGAAAACATTCAAAATCCCCTCTGGGTGCAAACTGAAAGAGAACCCAGTGGCAGCAGCAGAGCTAACATTTTGCTGCCGTCCTGAAACACACTGTTCATCCCTTCAAGTCCTGCTGTCTTTTCCATGGCATTAGAACAGAGTTTCCCATTATGCTAAGCCTCTGGTATGCATGCCACCTATACATTATATTATTTTATGGTACTTAATACCTCTACCTCCCTTTCAACCTATCCCTTCCAACCTCCCAACACAAGGTGGGAGGGAAAGAAAGTTAGAGGGAAAAGGGATGTAGGTCTCTTGGGCTACTTTATGCTGACTTGGGGGCAACAGGTTCTTTTTAGGGGCACTACCATCCCAGGAGTCAGGATATCCAGCAGTCCAGCAAACCAGCATCAGCCAACACAGCAAACCAACAGACACAGCAGCAGGATGAACCAGTGTGGGGAAACACCAGCAGGGAGAGCAGCAACCTCTTCCTCCTTCAGAGCGCCCCTCTCCCTTTCAGAGCTCTGACATTTATACCCCTTTCCAGAATCCTCAGAATTAAACTTTCTGCAGCTGGTCAAGCCATGCTCTGCTAGTGCACAACATAAAATTATAGTTATCACATAAGGACATAGTAAAGTAGCCTCCCACCTGGGATCAAAACAGAGCATTCTCATAACATAACTGAGATTTTTTTTTTTAAAGAAGTACAAACTCTTACCACAGGAATGGCTCTAGTTTTTGAGATGTAGGTGGGTCTAGTAGAGTCATGGCTCAGATGGGTGAGTAAGAACTCTTAGGGCAGGCTTATAATTGCAATTTAGTACCCTCTTTCTTGAAGTAGCTGAATAGCAGCCACTTCTCAAGTAGATGAGGAATGTGCGATTATGCCTGGTTCATTGGAATTCTTAAGTAGAAATGAACATTTGTAACCTCAGTCCTCAAAGAAGCTATTATTTCTGGAGACCATAGTAGTTCCTGCAGTATTGCTGGTACCAATAGCCTCCACTTCGCTTCTTTTTTTTTTTTTTTTGAAATGTGTCCTGTTATCCTAGATGTGCTTAGTTTTTATCCTTCATAGATAATCCTGATTGTAGTGCTTCCTCTGTTATCTGTACATTCATAAATGGGCTCTTTAGCCATTTATAGCTCTCTCATAGGCATATGTTGGATTGCGGATACATATAGATGCATACATAAATACATAAATATATACATGCATATGTACACATAATGAGACAGAGAGAGAAAGTAGAGAAGGGGAACATGGCAGCATGAAGGATGATATCTCTTATTACATCATACCAGGAAGTATTTTTTTGAAAAGTCTGAAAAAAATAAATACTGGAGTCAAAAGATATTTTAAAGTATAAAGTAAGAGTTGTTACAAGACAGCACAAAAATAATTTCTAGTGAAAATAGTTACAGCAGCTCAAAATGTGTGCACATATACATGTTATAAATATCTTTTGTTGGCTCAGGTCAAATCTTTACAGTGATGTAGTGAGAGACAAAGTGAGGACTCGGTGATAAAGGGACAAAACACACCACAGCAATGAACACTTTTTTTAATGCAGAAATATATTTCCTTTTAAATGAACTTTTAAAATAGTTATCAGTTGAGTCAAGCATACATTTTGAAAAGATAGCGTTGTCTTTCTCAGCATCTGCAGGAGTTCTGTTTTCCACACTTAGCATACCAGAGATAAGGATCAGCAGCACAGCTACAATGTGATACAACAAGGTATTTAAAGATTATTCTTTTTTAATTAATAAATTTATTTATTTGTTGCTTCAGGTTACATCTCCATCATATTGTCCTCTTTCCCCCTTCCCAGCACCACCCTCCCATCCTCTACCCCCTAATCCTTCCCTCTTGCTCCTCTGGAGTGGAGTGTCCCTACATAACAGTCACTTGTCCCAGTTCAGAAGTCATATGAGGGCAAAGAGCCTCTTCATACACTGGGAGCATACAAGGCAGTACCATCAGTGAAAAGTGTCTCATTGCTAGGAGGGGAAAACTAAAAAAAAACAGACCAACAAACAAACAAACCAACAAAAACAAACAACAACAGCAAAAAAAGAAAGAAAAAAAAAGTCTATGTCCATGTTCCCTTTGGTGTGTTGGTTGTAGTACAGATATCCTATACTATATAGCTGAAATCCTACCATAAATGAATAGATGCCATGTGCATCCTTCTGAGTCTGAGTTAGCTCACTCAGGATGAGCTTCTCTAGTTCTATCCATTTGGCTGCAAATTGCATAATTTCGTTGTTTCTGATAGCTGAGTAATATTCCATTGCATAGATGTACCACAGTTTTTTAATCCATTCTTCAGTTGAGGGACATCTGGGTTGTTTCCAGTTTCTAGCTACTACAAATAGGGTGCTATGAACATAGATGAGGAGACTTCCTTATGCTTCTGTGAGGAGTCATTTGGATGTATACCCAGAAGTGGTATGGCTGGGTCCTGAGGCAAAGCTATTCCAAGATTTCTAAGATATCGCCATACTGATCTCCATAGTGGTTGCACAAGCCTTCACTCCCACCAGCAAAGGAGGAGGGTTCCCCTTTCTCCACACCCTCACCAGCATGTGCTGTCATTTGAGCTTTTCATCTTAGCCATTTTGACAGGTGTGAGATGGAATCTCAGAGTCGTCTTGAGTTGCATTTCTCTGATGATTAAGGATGTTGAGCATTTCTTCAAGTGTCTCTCAGCCATTAGGGATTCCTCCTTTGTGAATTCTCTATTTAGCTCTGTCCCAATTTTTTGATTGGATTATTTGGTTTCTTGGCATTTAATTTCTTGAGTTCTTTGTAGATTTTGGATATTAGCCCTCTGTCAGATGTGGGGTTGGTGAAGATTTTCTCCCAGTCTGTAGGCTGCCGTTTTGTTCGAATGACAGTGTCTTTTGCCTTACAGAAGCTTTTCAGTTTCATGAGGTCCCATTTATTGATTGTTGGTCTTGGATCCTGAGCTGTTGGTGTTCTGTTCAGGAAGTTGTCACCTGTGCCAATGAGTTCGAGGGTTTTCCCCACTTTTTCTTCTAGTAGATTTAGTGTGACTGGCCTTATGTTAAGGTCTTTGATCCACTTGGATTTAAGTTTTGTACAATGTGATAAGTATGGGTCTAATTTCATTCTTTTACAAGTGGACATCCAGATGGACCAGACCATTTGTTGAAGATGCTGTCCTTCTTCCATTGTGCGGTTTTGGCCTCTTTGTCAAAAATTAGGTGGCCATAGATGTCGGTCCATTTCTGGATCTTCAATTCAATTCCATTGATCTACTGGTCTGGCTCTATACCAATACCATGCTGTTTTTACTATTATTGCTCTGTAGTACAGCTTGAAATCTGGGATGGAGATACCTCCAGATGTTTTTTTATTGTACAGGAATGATTTAGCTATTCTGGGTTTTTTGTTGTTCCATATGAAATTGAGAATAGCTCTTTCCAGGTCTATAAAGAATTGTGTTGGTATGTGGATAGGAATTGCATTGAATCTATATATTGCTTTTGGTAGGGTGGCCATTTTTATTATATTGATCCTACCTATCCATGAGCATGGGAGGTCTTTCCATCTTCTAAAGGCCTCTTCAATTTCTTTCTTCAAGGGCTTGAAGTTCTTACACCATGATCAAGTAGGTTTCATTGCAGGAATGCAGGGATGGTTCAACATATGAAAGTCTATCAACGTAATTCACCATATAAACAAGATGAAAGAAAAAAACCAGATGATAATCTTGCTAGATGCAGAAAAAGCATTTGACAAAATCCAACACACCTTCATGCTAAAAGTTCTGGAGAGAACGGGCATACAAGGTCCATACTTAGAAACAATAAAGGCAAAATACACCAAGCCAGTGGCCAACATCAAATTAAATGGAGAGAAACTTGAAGCATTTCCTCTAAATTCAGGGAGAAGACAAGGATGCCCACTTTCACCATATCTCTTCAATATCATACTTGAAGATCTTGTTAGAGCAATAAGACAACTCAAAGAGATCAAGGGGATACAAATTGGAAATGAAGAAATCAAATTATCCCTATTTGCAGACGATATGATAGTATACATAAGCGACTCCAAAAATTCCACCAGAGAACTCTTACAGCTGATAAACACCTTCAGCAAGGTGACTGGATACAAAATTAACTCAAAAAAAAATCAGAATCCCTTCTATATACAACAAATAAATGCACTGAGAAAGAAATAAGGGAAATAATCCCCTTCACAATAGCCACAAACAATATAAAATACCTGGGGGTAACTCTAACCATGCAAGTAAAGATTACTCTTAAGCCATGCAAGGTATGTTCAATGTAACATAAAGATATTTTGCTCATTCCAGGAAGAGTGTCATAAATGATGCAAGTGAGTAAATTAACATATTCATCCTAGTGTAAATAAAGGCATAACAATTTAGTGTAGTGAGAAACTGGCAAAAAAAAATGAAGAATGTGTTATTTCTTTTTTTTTAAATACTTTATTTTTTTTTCTTCAAGTTACATCTCAGTCACAAACCCCTCCCTATTCCCCCTTCCTATCCCGCCCTTCCACGCTCTTTCCCCCAGAAGTTTCCCCTTTCAGTCCAACAGATGGTTCCTTCTCTTATAACAGTAAGTATTATACAAAACAACAGATATAAATATGCCACATTTATGAGAGTTAAATGGCCCAGTATACCTTCCCAATGTCCAGTTTATACATATTTGGCCCCTGACTTTAACATTCTACTATCTAACCATCTCCATGAGTTTAAAGGTCTATATCTGACTCAACATTCATACTATCTTACAACACACTTTTAAGAGTATCTTCTTAGATCTATAACACCCTCTTGATTCCTAAACAACTCAAAATTTAACTATGAGACTCTAGCTGTCTATTCTTCAACCACCTC
>CAJQZJ010001466.1:2627618-2641526 GCA_907164525.1 Lophiomys imhausi | reverse complement strand
TCTCTTTCCTCTATACCTATAATTCTTAGGTTCCGTCTTTTCATTGAGTCCTTGATTTCTTGGATGTTGTGGGTGAGAGATTTTTTAGCCTTCTCATTTTCTTTGGATGTTGTACTGATTTCTTCCACTGAATCTTCCATGCCTGAGATCCTGTCTTCCATCTCTTGCATCCTATTGTTGATACTCACATCCGGAGTTCCTGTTCTCTTCCCTTGGTTCTCCTCTTCCTCTTTTAACTCTGACTGTGTTTTCTTTATTGTTTCTATTTCTATTTTCATGTCTTGTATGGTTTTGTTCGTTTTGTACATTTCCTTCTCCAGCTTGCTTGTTTTTGTACGAAAATCTTTCATTGCTTTGTCCTTTTCCTGTTCAAGCTCTGTCACCTTGGCTTGGAGCTCTTTAATGGTGTTGTTCCTTGTTTTGACTTGTAGAATTTTGGCTTCTTTGAATTCCTTCATATATTTAAGTTCTTCTTGTAGGGACTCTATCACTTTCCATAATGCAGAATTGTCAACGTTTTCATGTGTTTCTGTTGGTGTGAGGTCATCCGAATTGGATGAGCAAGGATAATTCTGCTTTGTTGCAGTCATCTTTCCTTGATTTCTATTTTTTTTTTACCTTTGGCCATTGGATGCGTTTAGCTGTCTGTTCTTGTCGTTTTCTGTGCTTGGATCCACAGTGGATGATTTGGTGCAGGGGACGAGTTACTTGGCTATCTGTCATTGCTTACAGGGGGATTTCAAGGTCACTGTGGTTTTAATCGCCTGAGGCACTGTGAGCTGGTGCAGACTATTCCCAGGTTGTGAGTAATGGACCGGGATTGTTTCACTGCTCCCAATTCAGACTTCTCTATGTTGCACTCTGAGTTATCAGCCTGTAATTGTTCTGATGGTATGGACCTGTTTGCCCAGGCACAGATTCTGTGGGCTTTGTTTGTAGTCACGGAGGCTGACAGGGTCTGGCTCCACACCTAATATGTCTGGATTTTCCAGAATACAGCTATGGTCTTGATTTCTGGTTTCTCACTAGGCTTTTCGCCACAGGCCTGGCCTCTATGCCTGATTCCCTCCCTGTCTGCGCAGCCGCGGATCTCCCTCCCTCCCTGGCTGCTCGGCCATCGGTGCACCGAGCCCCAGATCCTCCGGCCGCCTGAGTGGTCCTCTTGCCCCAGCAGCTCAGCTGTGGGTGCGCAGATCTCTGCCCCCACCCACGCCTGGCTCTCTCCCCAGTTGTCCTGCCGTGGGTTCGCGGGGATTTGGCCCCGCCAGCCGGGCTCCCTCCCCAGCTGCGCTGCTATAAGTGTGCTGGATTCGGCCCCTCCCACCCGCCTTTGTGTTCCCGGCTTCCCGTGCTCTTGGAACCTCCGCCCTCTGCTTCACGAGCGGCTGCGGACCACCTGCTGAGCTCCCTGTTTGTTCCTTGCTAAGACTTCCGCTATCTCGCAAAGTTTTTTAAGTGGGTATAAGTTCTTCCTGAGGTGTGGGGAGCCCAGTGGGCTAGTGAACTATCGCCAAGTGGCCTCTGATTCTGCCTGCTGTGAGTTGGGGTCGATCTTACCAGGCGCCTCTCCAAATGGGAGTTCCTGAATCCCGGGTTTAGTGGCTTCCATCTGCGAGAGATGGGGAGAGAGCCTTACCCTGGTACTTTTAACAGTCCCTTTGGAGCTGTGAGTGTACCCGGGGGGATCTAGCCCCTCCGGTTTTTGCACAGTGTCCAATAACTCTGTGTTTTTTATGGCTCTTTTTTCCCCTGCGTTCAAAATTCGTCAGTGTAGGTCGCCACCATCTTGGCCCCTCCCGTGTTATTTCTTAAAACAATGACACACCCAAAGGTCAGAGAGAAAAATTTCTTTCTCTGCCCTGTACTCTCCATATTGAGCATGGAAAGGCAGTTCCAGAAATACAAATTGGAATGTTTTCTCTTATTTGTTCATAGAGTTTGTAAACATACATAATCACGCCTTTACATATTAAATGAGAACAGAAGTAAAATTGTCTAGAACAAAGGGGAAAATGAGAAGGGTAGGAGTGATTTAAGGGAGAGTTGAGGAACAAAGATGGGGACATTTGCTCAGTACACAATGTAGACAATGTACGGTGATTTTAAAATGTGATGATTTTTAAAAGACTTACTTCTTTAAGTAAAAATAAGCACACCATCTCATTACTATGAACTTGCTTTTATCCTTAATAAATGGTAAAGCTATGCATACACACATATCAAAGTTTTATTTTAATGTAAACCTTTTTGTTTCTTTATTATTTTTCACTGATTTATTATTAAAAATTTCATTGCTTAAAATTACTTAAACTTTTCTCAGGTGAAAAAGAGTCACAAGCATAAAATGCCTAGGAAGACCCCCTTAAAGCAATGGTGTCATTTGAATTTATAACATGGAAGGATAAGATACAGCTGGTCTATAGTGCCAACATTTATATTAGTCTTCAAAGAAAATCTTAACAGGGTCTAAAGGGATAGGAATGTGTGTGTATATATGTGTGTGCATTTGTATTCCTCATCTTTAATCTGTTCAACCTATTCAAGATTCTCAAAAACAAACTATAGTCATAATAGCGTCTATTTCAGCTTTTGTACGTGAATTACAGCATCAAATTCTTTTTTTTTTTTTTTTTTTTTTTTTTTTAGTCTATTTCTATTGTGTAGTTGTTCTTCCTTTCTCATGTATTTTTCTGCTTTTCAGTGCTTGGCTAATGTGAACAATACCTTGTTACATACTGGATGATCTTATTGCATTTCATTGTTTGCTTTGTTTTGTTCTGTCCAAGTCAGGGTTTACCTTTATGATCAAGGCTGCCTTTGCCCTTACTATTCTCCTACTTCAGCCTCCCAAATTTTGTCACAACAGGTATGAGCCATCATGCTGGGCCCAATGCTCTTGTATTTGCATATACATATGCCTGAGTTTTTACTTTTAGTCTCTGTGGGAAGGAAGGTGAATAACTAGGATATAGTGTTGTCCTTGCTTTTAAGCATTGTAGGTGAGACCTGACAACCCTTTATCTAACTCTTGACAAACACAGCATTTCGAACACTTTATCAGATGATCCATTACTACTTAGGTATTGTACTGTGTGGGATTGGAAACTGGTACTAACTGATGTTATCTCCAGGAATTGTTCTTTTCTATAAGCCCATACCCACTGCCCAAACTGAGGTAGTTTTCTTAGAACAAGTTCCTTGGTGTTTCCTTAGTGGAGGAGTCCAGAGAATTCTCTCTCCTGTCCTCCTGACGTCTCACCATGATCACCTCAGCATATCCCCAGATCCTGCCCTGCAGCATAAGGACTACTGAAGCAGTAGCTCAAAGGGTTGGGCTTCGGTTGGTCTTCACACAAATATCACTTTCTCTATGCCAGGCTAAAACCTATGTTTATATAATTTTCTAATTCATTGTATTTTATTTTTTTAAAAAGAGAGTTGATTACATTATACTTCTTCATCTTGACCAAAATATAATTTCTTCTTTTTGTATGAACTTAATCCACAGTTAGTGTTCAAGGGAGCCAGTTAATACTAAAAGGGTGATCGACATTCTGGGGCATAGCATGATGAAGGGCAGACAAAGGATCTGAAGAAGTTAATGAACTATACTGAGAATAATCAATTCGGTTCTTATCTTAACTACTTACCCACACTTATTACCACAAAAAATCTGAACTAAGTCTTTGACTTCATTTTCTTTTATAAGATATTAATGACTGGCAAAATCAACCATTTTACAATTTTATAATTGTGAGTTACAAAGTTAGAGTGATTTTTGGTTATTGGATCATTAATATCCCATAAAATAGAGGCAGTCTTATAATTTTTTATAAAAGGAGGGTACAAATTTGATCTCTCGTTTTTTATCTAGTATGTACAATGATGTTCAATATACATATTCAACACATCTGAGTAGCAACCATAGATACGATTCATTGAGACATTTTTTAAACATTTTTTTAGTACTTCAGGTTATATTTCCATCACAGTGTCCTCTTTCCACTCCTCCCAGTCCTGCCCTCCCACCCTCTACCCCCTACCCCTTCCATCACTCCTCTAGAGTGGAGTGTCTTGCACAGTGTGTTACATACTGTTTATATATATTTTTATTGTCAGATAGTTATTATTTTGGTGTCTGATTTATAGAAAAAAATGAAAATTAAAATGATGAATAATATTCACGAAGACCATATGATAACCGAGTAGCAATGCTTGGATTCTATATTGAGACTTTTAGATGTTTAAGCCCATTCCTTGACTAGAAGCCAGAAACAAGTAGCTCAAATACAATCTTGTAGGGAAAAAATGAAGGCATTAGCTGGTGGCTTGCCTACCAGGCACACTGTACTTCTGAATAAGAACAGTGCACGCCATGCCCCGGAATTCAGAACCCTAAGTTCTGAAGCAGCCTGCGAGGTGAGTCGCTGGCCCTGCCCTCTCAATGCCTCCTTTATTTTGATTCTTCTGCATGAAGATCCCGGTGGTATGAGTGTTCATTATGGAACCCGAGGCAATGTGCTAACCAGTCACAGTCTATATATAAGTGGCTGTTCACGTGCAGTAAAGCAGTGCTGTTCCCTGAAACTGTTTCTGGAGAAGTTCATCTCCATGCCATTTAGCAAATGATGGGCATTTCTGTCTTGTAGGTGGACACCCTGGTAACGATGGCACAGATTATTTTCACAGTTGCCATCTGGAAAAAAATGAGGAGGAAATCATTCACTAAAGAACTGAATGTCTGAGTGTGAGAGTTAATCCTGGTCACTTTGGGCAGCTGCCCAGACTCTCCTCTTCCTCCTGAACGATTGCTTCTTTCACTAGGCACTTCTCTCTTTCTGAATGATGCACCTACTTCCAGCATTTCTCTCACTGAATCTGAAATGTTGGGGATGAAAGAGAGCATTGAGTTCTAAACCTTTTATTTAGTTACAGCTACTGATATATTTTTTATGCACAAGTTTTTAAAAAATGTATTTAAAAAAAAGGTAGCTTGACATTTCAAAATGGTACCATCTATGCAAAGTAAGAGTATGCTACTCACAAATCTTCCTTAAGGAGACTGTGTATGTCTCAAGGAGTCTTTTATTTTTCAGCTGTAGGGTTTATACTTGTTTTCTTACATAGGAGTGCATTAGAAGTTTCAATAAAAAAGTATGAATCCAGCTCTGACTGCCATTGTTATGTAGAGAGGGAAAGAAACCACCTCCTAGTATATGAATATCAGCTACAACTTCATGATATGTTTCTTGTTCCCAAATACTTTTCATTTATCTACTGGGAGGAATTTGTAGTATGTGTAGGAATTAAGCATCAGTTTGATGGACAGGGTAGAATATCAATTCCAGCACAAAAGAAAAAAGATACTCTTTGTATGATCTGTGATGAGGTAGAATGAGAATGCACTTTAATTGTGTTTATAGTAAGTTCCTGCTATCACTGTCTGCAGGTAACTTCAAAACAAATAACTTAGATTGTTATAGAACTTCATGCCAGCAAACAGATATATAGATGTCATGTAATAATACAAACAGATAATTTGTCTTGTGAGATGTTTTGCAATAGCAATTCCCAACCTGTGAGTCACGTCCCTTTTGGAGTCAAATGACCCATTCACAGGGGTTGCCTAAGACCACCTGCATATCAGATATTTACATTATGATTCATAACAGTAGCAAAATTATAGTTATGAAGTAACAACAAAAATAATTTTGTGCTGGGAGTCACCACAACATGAGGGACTGTATTAAGCGGTCACAGCATTAGGAAGGTTGGGAAACACTATTCTAGAAAGACTATCTTGGGCCTATGTTGAGAATATTGTTTCAAAGTAGAAGTTTGATAAGATGTACCAAGATCAGTAAATAGTGGTACTCAATGATTTACATAAGTTAGTAAGTAATGCCATCCACATTTCTATAAATTTGTTCTATTGATAAAAAACTGACTATTATAAAGAGGATAGAATGAGTACACAATAAATTTCTGGCCATTCTACTGTTATTCATAAAAAACACCAAAATCTTAGCCACTGGGGAAGAAAGTCTGTTCTTTTCAACAGTGGGGCTCACTACTTATTGCCCATGTTCCAGTTGATGGTGCCCTATGCCTATGTGAATATGGGGTACTACCTGGGGAAGAGGAGGAAGAGGAAAGCAGAAGGAGGTGACAAGAATTTGGAATAATGGAAGAGAGTGTGGGGTCAGGCTCTGGGAGTAGTTAGGGCTTGCTATGATCCAAATATATTGTATACATATATGAAATTATCAAAGAATACATAAAAATAAACAATCCTCACATTATACAAGAAGGTTTTTAAAGATATGACATTTAACTCATCACTTTACCATTAAGAAAACAAAGACTTAGAGACTCTTAAAATTCTCAGAGCTGCCTAATGGTGAAGATGCTAACAAAAGTGTGGATTTTATTCCCATGGTCTCATTTTTAAGCTTAAAGATAGCTTGTTGGTCTAGGGTGCAAGAAAGAGCTCTGTAACTTAGTACTTTTTGCAGCAGTATGTTACATCAGCTTTTAATATTTTATGTGTTTCACTGCTTCATCAATATAGCAGATAAACTAATATGTTCTTCCAAGAAGCCATATCAATACTGCTTTATATTTGTAATTTTGAGTTGGTCATATGAACATTGTGCTATATATTTCTGGTGTTTTGCATATTTGGTTCAAGAAAGAGATGAAATATAATTTTCATGAAAAAAAGCACAGGCTGACAGGAAATTGTTAGCTAGCCTGGAAATGTAATAGCATGCATTATGAATAATATGCAATGCTGGAGGATAGACACTCTCATATTTCAGTTGATCTAACCAGTTATCACTAAATAACTTCAACAAGTGATTTCAAACCTCCTTACCTCACAGACTTGGCTAACCAAAATAAGGCTTGTTGATAATGCATGATGATCCATGTTTGCTAAGAGGCCTTTTACTCATCCAAACCCTGTATCTTTGTGTGTGTATGTGTGCACATATGTGCATGTGTATATGTGTGTGTATGTGTGTGTGTGCATACACATGTGCTTGTGGGTGCACATGCATATGTTAGCTCATGTGTGTGAGCCAAATGTTTACACTGAGTACCTTCTTTCATCAGTTTTCTCCTTCGTTTCTGAGACAGAATCTCTCACCAAACCTGGAGTTTACAGACTTAGCAGGATAGATTGGCTAGAAAGTTCCATGGATGTGCCTGCCTCCTCAGCACTGATATTACAGATGTGCAGGGTCATGTCTAGATTATCACATGAATGCTGAGAATCCAAACACGAGACCTCGCAGTTGCCTAGCAAATGCTTGTGGACTGAGCCATCACCCCAGCCCTCTTTCTATAAAAGACCTGGTGTCTTGATCTGTACAAATAAAAACTTATCAGCTGCTTCAAAGATGCATGACAACCATTATCATGCCTCTGGCCTCTAACACTTCTTTTCAACAAAAGCTAACTCCTTAATAATTTCCACAACAGCTATGAATTTCCATTCTTCATGTATCTTATGTAGCATGTCTGTGGTAGAACTTCCTGAAGTACTGGGAGCCTGTCGAGTGGGAAAAGGAAATGAATATGATCCTGATTAGCCCAGTCATCCCTTTGAGATGGAAAGTGCACATAACTTTTCTGTATCTCTATGGGATGTTTCTGTCTTTTCCTTTATACAGTACTCACTCCTATATCTGCCCTAAGATTTGTCCTTATTTCCTCACCTTTTTGAAACGCAATTTAATTATCAATAGCATTTATTAGTAAGTATAAACTATAATATTAAGCTGGCAGAGCAGTTAATGGGCTGGTGGGGAGTTGGCAGGCCTGGCCTGTCTTAACTGGTGGCCTTACTTGTGCTGGGGAAAAAGCCCTAGGCCAAAGGTGGCCTTTGCCACCTGCAATCTAAACTATGTTAACTAATATCTTCATTAATAACTATATACTATTATATTAGACCAGAAGAATTGCTAGCAGCCTGGAGGGACAGAGGTCGGGGATCATTGGGAAGCCAATGGCCCTGGATTGGTTGGACTGGCGGCCTACAAGCTTTCATGGTCCTCTCCCCAATAATTAAATACACCAAGACCTTTTTGTTGTGTTTTGTTTTTGCTTGTTTATTACTGCAATTTACATCTCAATCACACTACCCTCCTTCCACCCCTCCTGGTTCTACCCTCCCACCCTCTCCTACTGCTCCCACCCATCCCACTCCTCTGATGTGGAGTGTCCCTACATATCAGCCCCTCTCAGTTCAACAGTTATATGAGGTCTGAGAGCTTCCTCTTGCACTGGGGGCCTACATGGTAGCACCCCTAAGGCAAATTGTCCCATTAATAGGTAACAAAGTCTATGCTCCTGATCCTTTTGGTGTATTGGTTTTAGGGTAGTTATCCTGTACTATATGGCTAAAATCCAATTATAAGTGAGTAGATGCCATGTGCACCTTTCTGAGTCTGGGTTAGCTCACTCAGAATAAGCTTTTCCAGTTCCATCCATTTGGTTGCAAATTGCATGATTTCCTTGTTTCTGATAGCTGAGTAGTATTATCTAAGACCAACAATCAGCCAGGCGTGGTGGCACACACCTTTAATCCCAGCACTTGGGAGGCAGAGGCAGGGGGTTCTCTGTGAGTTCAAGGCCAGCCTGGTCTACAAAGTGAGTACATGACAGCCAGGGATACACAGAGAAACCCTGTCTCAAAAAACCAAAAAAAAAAAAAAAAGACCAACAGTCAATAAATGGGACCTCATGAAACTGACAAGTTTCTGTAAGGCAAAGGACACTATCATTAGAACAAAATAGCAACATACAGATTGGGAAAAGATCATTACCAACCCCACTTCCAACAGAGGGCTAGTATCTGTAATTTATAAAGAATTCAAGAAATTAAACACCAAGAAACCAAATAGTCCAAGCAAAAATTGGGAAACAGAGTTAAACCAAGAATTCACAAAGGAGGAATCTCTAATGGCAGTGAGACATTTGAAGAAATGCTCAACATCCTTAATCATCAGAGATATGAAACCCAAGATGACTCTGAGATTCCATCTCATACCTGTCAGAATGGCTAAGATCAAAAACCCAGATGGTTAGATAGTAGAATGTTAAAGTCAGGTGCCAAATACATATGGACTGGACAGTGAGAATATATGCTAAGCCATATAACTCTCATAATTATGACCTATTTATTTCTGTTGTTTTGTATTGTATTTATTGTTATAAGAGAAAGAACCATTTGTTGGACTGAAAGGGGGAGCTGTGGGGGGGGAAAGATATACCTTAAACTTAAAAAAAGGGTAGAGGATGGGGGCTTGAGGGGGAGGAGGGCGGAAGGGTGGGACTGGAGGGGGTAGTAGGGAGGGGATTGTGATTGAGATGTAACTTGAAGAAATAAAAAATAAATTATTAAAAATATATATATAAAAAAACAAAAAACTAAACAAAACAAAATCCTCAAATGACAGCACATGCTGGTGAGGCTGTGGAGAAAGGGGAACACTCCTCCATTGCTGGTGGGAGTGCAAACTTGTACAACCACTGTGGAAATAAGTCTGGCCATATATTAGAAAACTTGGAATAGCCCTACACCAAGACCTTCTATTTCAAAACTTAGCCCCTAGCTGTGCAGACTCTCAACTAGCTAGTCTAAATTGACTCAGACCATTTAATCCCAAACAGCCATGTGGCTTGTTCTTACTTTCCGGATCTCTCAAACATGTTTGTATACTTCCATGTCTCCTGGCAGAAAGAGAGCTTCCTCTGTGTAAAATGCAGGGTTCCTATGTCCATCTCAGGAAGTCCCACCTTCCTGTATTCTTTCTGCTCAGCTAATTGGCCATCAGTGACTTTTGTAACCGAACTTTTAAATTATTATATTACACTTATTTATTTATTACTAAATTCACTTATAACAAACACCAACAATTTCTTAACTATTAATCCTATAAATTCCTACAACCCCTTTAACCTATCCACTAAACCTATTGATAATTATAACAACTACTTTCATAACCTTTTAGTCTCTGGGGCAGGTCCTCAGTCGTCAGGAACACAGTCTTTGTTGTAGATTCTTTAACGCACTTAGCAGTCCTTTTTCTGGATCTCTCAGATGCAGGTTCGTCAGGGTAAGTTGGTTATTGCAGTCTCACCTTAAATAAGGCTTCATGCTTTCTTCTCTGTGGGAGACCCCAGCCGTCTGCAGGCCAACTTACTTCTTTTTAATCAGGAACTCAGCTGCTCTGCCTCAGTCCTTAAAGCCAGGCACAATTTCTTTTAGGCCACTGTTCGGACAGATCAAACCCCTCTAGGCAAAAGCTGAGCCACAGGGTTTAGCCCTTGGCCTTTTGGTGTCTTGCTCAGGCTTTCTTTGCTCACTGGCTTCTTTCTGCTTCAGGGAGAGAGCTGGCCATCAATGGCCAGCCCTTTTTTCAGCAGGACTCTTGGAGCTCTCTAGCATCAGGGGCCTCTTCCCTTTCTGGGCTCCATGCACTGTCCTTAAATAGGAGGAACTCTGTTTCAGCTTAATTTGGGCTCCGCCCACTTAGCAGCTAAAAACAATGTCAGGCCAGATACTTTGTTTCTTCAAGTCCATTAAGTCTTTCCTGTTTTCCTGACTTCAAACTTGTTTTTCAGTCTATTGAGTCTTTTCTGTTTTTCCTGACTTCAACCTTGTTTTTCAGTCTATTAAGTCTTTCCTTTTTTTCCTGACTTCATGCTGATAATGCTGTTCATGCCCCGAATTAAGAGACAGTATCAGAAACTCCTATATATTTTCTAAATCTAATTTATCTAACCTCTACAGACTTTTATTAACCAATCAAGAGAATGCCTCAGAAGGGGTGGTATTCAGATCTCAGCATTGAAATCAGCCTATCAAAAGCAATGTATTAGACCTTCTTCCAACACTTTTTACTTCTCAGATAAAACCATCTTTTCTTATTCCAAACCGAAGCTTCATCCTTTGCCCTGAAGCCTCATGAACACTCTTGAGACTTTAAGTTATTACTCTCAGTGATGTTTTACTAAGCCAATCAAAGAAAAGCATTTTTTCCTATAAATTCGAGAATGTGTTTACAGTTATTAACTTATTTGCCACTCCTTCACTTTTGAAGTAAATCTGACAAAGACACAGAAGGCTAGGTATTATCCTGGAAAAGAATCTGGAATTACCAGTATGGAAATATGGAAGGAGTCCTGTAACTCAAAATCAAGGGAACAAGGAAAAGGGGAGTTTGCAAACCACCACTTGCCTCCCTGGACATTATTCAAGCTATAGTATTGTTGAGGTTATAATGCTTAGGAATTTTAATGTAAATAACAATAATGAAAACATTTTTTAGGAAAAATGTTGTTAAATTACTTCTCATATTTCAAGCATCTAAGAGATCCTGTGGGCACATAGAGAGGAGACATCACTAGTTCAGCTTCATAGATGCTAAGTGTGCCAGTGATTTTCAGAAATGGGAATTCATGCTCAGTTCTTACACATTTAGCTGTTAAACTTAGTTATTTTCTATATACATGGCCTCTAGTACCTCCGTGGTGACTTTTCTCACATATTGAATTATCCAAATTCAGTCTTCTTGCTGCAAACAAAGAGTTCTTTTAACAACTTAGACTTGTTCTCCTGATGTTCTTCTGTATTAAAATGTCTCAGTGCCTTCCTGCAGCCTATAAGTATGAAGTCAAAATTTTTCCATGGAACTTGTAGAGCCTTGTTCATTATGACTCCGACACTATCTTCATCTTGCTCTCTCCACTCTCTCATCCCCCAAGGCATGCTGAAGACTGTGACTCCTCAGTTTCAACAAGCCTTCTCTTTGTTTCCTTCTGACTCATTTCACAGGTCTCTTCCTAGAAATAGTTCATCTGTAAGTCTCCTCTATTCCAATATGAAGTTGGTTGATTGCCTTCTCTTAACCATTTTATTGTAAATTGTCTTTCCTTTGAAGATTGGGTCTGGTGTCCCTACCATAGGAGGCTGTCTGTTCCTAGCAGGCCTAAAGTTTTATGATGGCATGACAATGCTTAAACATTTGATTCAATAATTAGCAAGTGATACCAGCAGGCAAGCTCAAGCTTATAGCTGTCTTTGTATATCCCATAAATGAAGAATTTGGGAGTGCAACACATTAAAAAGGACAAGGATGGAGATGTGAAGAGAAAGGGGCAATGGAATAGCAATAAAGAACATACAAGGGTGTGGTAGGACTTAGTAAAAGACAGTTTAGGTTAGCATCTAGAGACATAGGGAGGAGCTTGGCATTCTTTACGGTTGATCTGGGCAGAGCCAGTTGTGGCCGAATGATATGCCCTGTTGAAGGAGCATTGTGAAGAAACCTCACAAGCCACACAGATGCCATCAACACTGATGCACTGTTGTAGAGGCGTGTCTTGGGAAAGGCCATGAAAATGACTGTAGAAAAGAACTCCGAGATTATCACAACATATGAGAAGATTTAAGACACAGACCACAAAATCTCATAATCCCTCTGCCTCGCTGGCCAGGAGACCACGACGCCACCTTGCACTCACCTGCTGGGAATCCACGCTGTAGTGAAGGGCATATCAAAATACACCATTGGCAGAGTTGGACTGCTGCAATCCAATGCAAAAACCTGCCACAGACTTGCTAAGGCAGAATCCTTTGGAATGGTCTCTAGAGTGCCAGAATGGTGAGGGAAACAACAGAATTGGAAGCAGTTTGGATAAGCTTTCTGTCTTGAAATATTTGGCCCTGAGACCATGGAGGCAATTCTTGACTGATTGAAAAGACTGCCCTACATCAGTGGTCAGAACATATTAACTCTATAAACTGGCCTTATTGTGAGAGGCCGCACTCACAGTCGCCATTACAAGATGGTGCTGACATCCTGTGTCCCATGCTGATAAACAACCAATCTGCGCATGTGCGAAGGGAATTTCCACTCGATGTGCTCTGCCTCTCCCGTGGCGTCATCTCGCCTGATGAGCAACAGCCAATCAGGGACTGACACATCCTAAGCGGAGGACAGTTTCCTATATAAGGGATGGGTTTCTGCCGTTTGGGGTCTCCATTTTACTCGTTGTAAGCTTATGCTCTCCCTCTCAAGATGCATTAAAGCTTTGCTGCAGAAGGATCCTGTGTGTGTGCTGCGTCGTTCTTGCTGGCGAGACGGTAACGCGAGCCACACCTTATGAACTGACAAGTAAGGATCAAAAGACTTTAAGATTGAAAGACCTGTTGGGATAGGCGTAAGCCAGCCATCCTGTATGGACCTATGCCAAGAGTATTAATATCCTTTTAAGAAATTTAAAATAGTGTTAAGAGTCTGTTTTTTTATAGATATTAGAGTATTTTAGGTTTTAAGATATTTTTAGATATATTATAGATTTTAGAATTAAGGTTTAGGTTTTAGGATTTAGGTATTTTAGAGGTGATTGTTAAGTATTTATAAATATAAGTGTGATAAATAAAAATATTCCTTTACACAAGGGCCTCAAAGACAAAAAGTAATTTATTGCCTGCCCCTTTTCTAAAATGAATTTGAAGATCTGGCGAGATGGTTCAGTGGTTAAGAGCAGATACAGCTCTTGTGGAGGACTGCTGTTCTTTTCTGGGCACCTGCTGCAGACTGACCTCCAGCACCAGGTGATGTGGTGCCCCTCTTCTAGCCTCTGTGGGCATGACACTCATGTGTACAAACCCCTTCCCCAACATATACATATAATTTAAATTGAAAATAAAATCTTTAAAGAAATAAACTCTGAGCAAAACAAGTGAAACAGTGAAGATATTTGGATTATAAAATTTGGCCTCTTTCAACAAACCAGTATTCTCCAATATCTAACTATCTTTACTTATAGGGAGAAAGTCACTCTGCACACACACACACACACACACACACACACACACACACACACACACAC
>CAJQZJ010001466.1:2594251-2627608 GCA_907164525.1 Lophiomys imhausi | reverse complement strand
CACACACACACACACACACACACACACACACACACACACACACACACCAAATGTCAGTTCATCTCATTGATTAATAGCAATAATAAAATCAGTTGATCTATATTGCCAGGTATCAGAAGCTCCTAGAAGTATTAACAATCTCCTTGAGACATTTTCAGAAAATGTTTCCTTGTATCTGCCAAGAATATGATAAGCTTGGCATACTACAAAACAAAGTGGAAGGAAAATGTTACTCAGAGAAAAAGCACCCTGGTAATTTTGAGTCTCTTTTTCTTTGTATCCCAAAATATGTTATACATCAACTGAGAGCCCATATGCAGAGGATAAGCAAAGAGATAACGCTTTCCTTTTGGCTGGCAGCACATCCTCCACTATTATGAGGAAAGTGTAGTCTAGGTAGTTTGCAGAGGAGAAAACATTTTTTGTTGCTTTTTAATATGTTTTCAAAGTTGTTATTTGAATAGCTGGCATTGTTGAGGTTTGTTACACAGCCAACCATGAGCTATCTTATGTCTTTTTTCCCTTAGCAACTACAGCTTCTTTCCCAGTCTGAAATAAAATAAAGACACTTATGCAAAGGTTTTCATTTTCCAGTTTTTCTCCCCACTTGGCAAATTTCTGCATGTTTAGTGGTTGTCTAAGCTATCAATCTTCAGATAGGGTGATCAAATGAAATATGTTCTTATTGGTAATTGATAAGTCCATTCTGAACATGCATTGGCCTCAATGCCTTTGAAAAATCATTTACTAACATTCTGATGTACATAACATTTATGACATGTTTTAATAGCTATTAGACCATAACTTATGAAAGCATTTTTGTTAATTTTTTTATGATGGATATAAATTTACTTACATGAGTGATGCCAGTAGAAAACAATAACTCAAAGGTTTTATAGTGGGATTATTGAAAAATGCATGTTTTTGTTCACTGGCTGGTTGTAGAAAGCCAATATGCTTTGACTTTTCTATAGGTCAAGTAGAGGAAAATGAGATTTGGTCTCATTTCTTCTTATAAGCAGCAATGTAACCATTCAAGCCAGTAGTTGTCAACACAATGAAGTCATAACTGTAAAAGACAGGTGGAGGGAATATTTGCAAATAGAAAGGAAACAGATTATAATTAGAACCTTGTTAATTTATTGTTTATTGTGGATATAGTTAAAATATTGGTTACTTATAGTCTTATCACATGTAATTAACAAATATAAGAAAGTTAGAATTTATGAGTTCAATGTTTTTTTACATTTCTATGTATTACTCAAAATAAATGGTCTGTAACAGTATAGCCTCAAGCCATTGTCAGTTCATCTGACAAGTCTTTTATAGAGAGTCATGGAAAAGGCAGAGTCTGTTGCTGGCTTAAATTATAGTCAAGAAAAAAAAATATAGATTCACTATTCAGGAACTAGGTTTATATGATGGTTGATTGTAATGTCAACTTGCTACTAGACAGAATTACCTGAATAAGATGACTCGAGTGAAGCTTTGTCCTGGTTGTCTTGATGAATGTGGCAAAACCCACCTCAAATGTAAGCAAGGCAATGCCTTCTGGTAGCAGCTTAGTAGAATGGGGCATGTCTGAAGAGCATTTTCCTGTTGCTAGCGTGGTCTTCCCTCAGCTAGTGAAAGAATCGAGCATCAGCAGATTCTTTCACTAACATCACACCCAGCGTTCTAGGCTTCCACTGTTGGCTGAGGACCAGAGGCTCTCCAGGAAATATCCATGTCTTTGGACCAGGTTTGGACCACCGAGTCACACAATCTCCATGGTGTAGGAAGCTATTGTATTCTCAGCATCTCTAGAGTGAAACAGCTCACAGATGAGGTACTTAGTGTCAAGGACTGAGCATGTGTAGATAGAATGAATGTATGTAATGTTTACACAATGATTCGTTCTGTTGCTCTAAGTTACCCTGACTAATGCAGTGTGCTTACTGGGTCAGATTATACCAACCAACTTTCTAAAATCCTCTTTTATTTCTGTAGTCACGTTGATTTTTGAGAGAGACATTTCATGATTTAGAAAAAGGTCAGAATCTGCATCGGAAGAGCCTATAGTCTTACTGGGGAGTGTCAACCCATAAACACAGTATTCAGATAAAATTATGAAAAATGGACTTCAAAAGCATAGTAGAAAGACCTGCCAACCGCATGTCAGGCTGCCGACAGAGAAAGACACCCAGAGACCTACCCACTGCCACGCCACACAGGCAGGTGGTAGACACCCAGAAGCCTGCTAGCTGTGTGGCCCTCCTGCAGTGGGAGCTACTACAGTGTACAAGTGTGTAGTGGAAAGATGAGAGAGAAAGAAAAACAGAACAGTTTGAGCATTGTGAAGGGAGATGCCAGAATGGAGAGAAATAGCGAGTTGAGAGCAGCCAGCCCTGCTACTGAGGCTATGGTGAAGTCCCAGCCCCGTGCTGCCGCTGAGGGACCATGATTGGGTCCCTGGCTTTACAGCAGCATGCAGGTGGTGCCGATGTCAGAGGCTCATATTACCACTAGAGATCAGGAGGTATCCCTTGTGTGGGTAGCCGCTTGGGACCAGGAGACCACACAAATATCTAAGAGTTGTACAGAACTGACTTTATCCTTCACTGGTTGTGGCACTCTAGAAAGCAGTTCCACCTCTCATTGGTGGCAGCACTCAGGAGAGCTAACTCTGCCACTGGTCTGATATGAGGTAGTGCAAGCTCAGAGGTGATGCCCCCTACCCCGACCCCAGTCACCTCTGGCAATTGGAAGGCTGACCGGGGGTCATGAGAGTAGGGGAGCTGCCCCTGCCCTTTGGTGGCTGCAGTACTTCAGAGAGTGGGTCATGCACCTTTCCTGTGCAGCACAATAGAGCTGGCCCTACTGGCAGGGTTCTCAGAAGTTGGCTCACCACAAAGTCTACACCGTCTGTGAACTGTTGGAGTGTGTGAAAAGGTAGCTCCTGCTGATCCAAAGTGGTCGGATCTCCACGATACAGGGCAACAACAGGGTAATCAGGAGGAGTCCCAAAGAGGATTCAATATTAATGGAGTCACAGAAGCCAGAGACCTCGAACCAGAACAAAGACTCCTTGCAATGAACTTTAGCAAGTGAAGATGTGCTGACAGAGGGATATACTGTGGGACCCACTGAGACTAAGTACAGCTTCCACAATGAGATGTTTTCTATGCTTTGTTTTGCTTATTTCTTTTTTTAATGTGTTTTTTTTTTAATTTGGGGGGATTGAAAGGGTAGAGAGCGATATGAGGGGACAAGGAGGTGAGTGAGGCTGGGGTGTATGATGTGAAACTCACAAAGAAATCAATAAAAAGATTTAAAAAAAAAAAAATCCACCGAGCAAACAGGAAGGTGGATTCCTGATGAAGCTCATATTAGTAAGTCACAAAATGAATATGATAAGCAGATGAGAAGGAAAACATTGTTAAGGCTTACAAACGCCTCATGGAGATTGTGATTATTTTCCTATTGTCTGTTGCTGCAGCTCGGTACATGGCCTGCTCATTAAATTAAGGGCAATAAAATTCTGGCAGCACTCAGTATTACAAGACATAGTTTGTAACGAGAGATCTTTCTATAAATGTATCATTAATGTCCTTATTTGGCCATTTATTCCTAAAATTCAGTGAACAGTTGTTACTTAGTCTCATTTCAGTCACATAATTAATAATGCTAGTGATATCTTCCTTTGAATTTTACCTTAAACTCTGCTCAAAGCTTTATATTTGGCCCTACATTCAGTACTTCCAATGGCAATGTAATGAGTTGAATATGATTATCAACATTCCATACACTGAAAAACGAACTAAAGCAGATAATTGGTTATGTAACACCTGATACACTGTAAGGCATTAGTAAATGTAGGCATGATAGTGGAAACCCAGGACTAACTGGCTTGGAGATGGACTTTAGGAATTTTTATTCTTTGACAATTTCATAAATGAACAGACTGAGTTTTGGTCATTTTCAACCCCCATTACTATCTCTCATTTTCCTTTCTACCAAAACCCTTATTTCCCTAAAGCTTCCTCCTTCTTTGATGTCTTCTTTTCTGTCTCACTGAGTTTAATTAACATTCCATCATGAGCGTGAGTGAGTGGGTATTTACTGGAACATGGACAACTTATCAGTGGCTACACCACTGGGGAACCTGACAGCCTTTCTCAGCTTTCTCAATTGCCCAAAGACCCTCAGTGAGGGATGAGGCCTTAAGAGCTCCTCCCCCATGCATGATGAAATGGAAATGATCTAGTCTTGTGCAGATAACCACAAAAGCAATGAGTTTCTGAGATCAATGACCACATCATGTGCAGAGGAAACAATTTCACAGCATCCCTCTACAATCTCTGACTTTTACATTCTTTCTACCTCTTTTTGTGTGATGTCCTCTGAGCTTGGGGCACTGGTAACATAGATTGGCATGTGCAATTTTAATCACCAAATTCAATAAAGGTAGTAAGGATAAAGCTTACTGTGCTTACATAACTGAAAACTCTGTTATGTAGGGGAAGAGACTACAAGCTGATAAATGGTCCTGTCTTAATGGGTTTTGGAGGTTAGCCCCAGGGAATTCCTACTTTTCCTTTTCTGTATCCTTCTTCCTCTCCTATGTAGGAGTGCATGGGCTTGAGAAAAATGAGATATAGACATAGCACAGGAAGGTCCAAGAAGAAGGGGCAGATTATTGAATATGCCCTTATACCTTTGTATATTGATACAAAATTAGTAGTTTATTTGGCTAAAGTGGTATTGACCATTGTTTATTGTGCAAAAATAAGATTGTATTGGATTACATCGGTATTGATCTTTGTATATTGATACAAAATTAAGATTATAGTTGGCCACAATGGTATTGACCCTTGTATATGGACGTAATATTAAGATTGTATTGGGCTACATAGGCATTGTTCTTGGTATATTGATACATAATTAAGAGTATATTTAACCACAATTGAATAGATCTTTGTATATTGATACAAATTTAAAGGTAACGCTTCCTAATGGTATCATACCTAGAGATACTTAAAAATAAAATGTGAAGCTCTGACCTCTTGATACCAACCGTCTAAAACGGTCTAGGATGTTTAAGTAAAACAAACTCCTAGTCATGCAAACATGTCACTTTGTTAGCTACTATGACAGTCTATCACAGATATTCTCTAAACTACCCAGTAATCAAGTTGCTCAGAGACAAGCAACATTTGCTTATCTAAATACAAGCGATGGATAGGGCATCTTCAAAAACCCCAAGAGAACTGCAGAATATGGCATTCAAAGATGTTATCTTAAATCAAGATTTTTTTTGATATCGAGACATATCAGCGCCTGACAGCACCCCCTATTCTACTCCAAGTAGAAGATAAGCATCGAAGAACCTTCACTGTAAGATGGTTGAATTAGTGGCAAGCCTATCTCTTGGCATGAAAAAACCCCTTGCACCAACTGCAGACAGACTGCTGTCCAAAAAGGACAAAACTTGGTAGCAGGGAAGTCGACAGCCTAACTCTGCCAAGACAGGGTAGGTAAGTCCTTCATAATCCCTGCTCTACAACAAATGTCTGTCAGAGAAACAGGACCCAATGGCTGAAGATTGATGCTGGAATGTATGGAGAGAAAATGGGAACTGTCCAGGCAGTCATTGGTATGTTCTTTCTTAGTTTTGGAAGCTGCAGGCCCTGCACTTCCTATATAAGCAAATATATTTATCCCTCTCAGGTCTCTGAGGTGGTTGAAGAATAGACAGCTAGAGTCTCATAGTTAAATTTTGAACTGTTTAGGAATCAAGAGGGTGTTATAGATCTAAGAAGATACTCTTAAAAGTGTGTTGCAAGATAGTATGAATGTTGAGTCAGATATAGACCTTTAAACTCATGGAGTTGGTTAGATAGTAGAATGTTAAAGTCAGGGGCCAAATATGTATAAACTGGACATTGGGAAGGTATACTGGGCCATTTAACTCTCATAAATGTGGCATATTTATATCTATTGTTTTGTATAATACTTCCTGTTATAAGAGAAGGAACCATCTGTTGGACTGAAAGGGGAAACTTCTGGGGGGAAGAGGGTGGAAGGGCGGGATAGGAAGGGGGAATAGGGAGGGGTTTGTTACTGAGATGTAACTTGAAGAAAAAAAAAATAAAGTATTAAAAAAAAAAGTTAACAGCAAAGGAAATAAGCCCAGACTTACATGTTGATAATTTGTATTTTCACATTTCGTTTAAAATAAATTTAAAGATCTCTTGTGTTCTTTTGCCCAAGATTTTTTTGACTTGTGCAATCCCATATATGCAATAGTTTTGTGTTTACAAATTCATCTTGGATCTGCGATAGACTGCATAGAATAGAACAGAAATGTGCTGCAGAAGACCAAGAAAGGAGAATGATTCACTAACAGACAAGTGGCAGTCATCAAATATTTGTTTGGTGGTCAGATTATATTTTATATAATTAAATATTCTTGCTAATAACCAGTAATTTCTCTTGACTGCAGCAACATTTGTATGATGTTACTATGGAGTTATTAACTTGAATGTATTGCAAGGCTCAATAGTCTCCTATTCTTCTCATGTGTGACTCTAGCACAGTTGCTCAGGCATTCTCTGTCATCAGGATTTTCTGGCCATGTAGTCACTTGTAGCCTTAGGCCTGACAACTGTGTGATCACTTTAGCATCTGCATTTTTCTTAGGCCCTTCCAGCACCTCAAAACCTATTTCTGCATCTTCACCTGCTACTGAAATTTGACTATCATATCTAAGTTAGTTTCTTGTGACATCTGTAACACATTACCCCAATGACAGTTGCTTGAAGTAGGATAAATCTATTATGTTGTGCTTCTGGAAGTAAGATTGTCTTTGATGAATCTCTTGTTTCTAAAATAGGGTACCAGAAGACTGATCAGCCTAAGAAGTCTGTTGCCTTCACCTGCTTCCGGGGTCCACTAATATTTCTTGGTCCAAGGTCATATTCTCTTTATTGTACTTCCATCTGCCTCTCTGTAAACTGATTCTTCAGACACTCTCTTTCTCTTAAAAATATTGGAATCACCTGGATAATCCAGAATACTTTCTCTTTCTTGAAGTTGTTATCTGAATCACATCTAAAATTCTTTGTATACATGTAAAGTAGCATAGTTACAATTATAAAGATGAGGGTTTAGGCATCAGGAAAAGCCATTATTCTGTCAATCACAGAATAGACTAGAAGAGGTCATATGTTTCTAAAACCACATAACAGAATTTGAAGCATAACATGCTTAAACAATTTGAAAAACTATAAACAGTATGAAAGTATTGTTGTCATTTGACCACAGACAGGCCACAGATTAGCTCTACCGTACTCATTGAAATTATTATTTCCTTGTCTCAAATATTTGAAATAAATTAACTAAATACAGAAATCAATTAACTTAATACAGTAATGTTTTCTCTGTCTCAGTGCTCTTTGTATTCAGCAATAAAAACCACTTTAGAGTCACTATAGAGTAGAGGCTGTTTCCCTGTGGCTCATTTCTTCATTATGTATCTGTATTATACGTGCTTTAACAATTCCGTGGATGGGGTAAAATGAAAAAACACATAATATCTGGATCAGGGCATCTGGTCTTACTTTCAAAACCTAGGCAAAGCTTTCTCTCAGCTCATCAGAGTTCATGTGATAGAAATGTGACTCCCAGTGCTGCAGAGCAGGCAGGTGAGGGCTGGATAGGTCATGAGAGCTCCACCCTTAAAAGATAGATTAGTGTACCCGTCACAAAGATGGATTCATTATTGCAAAAGTGGGTTTTCTAAAACTGGGGTTTAGCTCCCTCCCATTCTTTCTCTCTTGCCATTCTCTGGTTTCCTTGTGAGGATACAGCAAGACAGACTTCAGCAGATACTCTTACATTTCCCAGTCTCAGAACGGTGAATCAAAAGACCAGTTCTTTCTAGTTAGTCAGTCTTGGGTATCCTGTTGTAGTAGTACAAAAATGGACTAAGAAAAGGCTTGAATAGGAAGTTGACCTAATTTTGAATATGATACCTGGACAGTCATTTTTTTTTTCCTAACACAATCTTATTCAGACATGTGGATGGATGGTGACTCACTGACATATGTGGATCTATTCAGTTCTTGGCCAGATGGTGCATAAAAGAAGATTAATGGGTTCTATTTCCTGGGTGATATTCCATATTCCTAAATTCTGCAATAGGAAGAAGAACTTGAACTGGAAGATTTTGATGGTAGAAGTTACTAGAATCCTTATAGCTATGGTGAGGAACAGCATGCAAGTTAAGATACAAATTCTCTCTTGTCTTGGAGAAAGACCTTTTTCTGAAGCAAAAACATAAGTAAATAAATAAATAATATTATGTTTCAGTTTCTTAATCTTATAGTTGCTTCAGGTAAATCTTGTAAAATGCCCTTTCATTAATCCGTATTTTCATTAAGTCAGAAAATCAGTGACATAGAAAAACTGTTTTTGCTATTATAGAAACAAGTGAAATAATGAGATTTTTTAAAAGGCTATAAGAAGTATATTTTTATTTATGTCTTTGTAACAGTGAAAATGAAATGAAAGACATCTAGTCTTATTTTAAAAAGTAATAAGAAAAAGTTCAATGCAGACTTTGTGGTCTATTGTGCTAATGAGCTCTTCATTCATTGAATACTATAAAATCTGCAGTCTTGGTTCTCTGTCTAGAGTCAGCACAACGACATCAAGATTCACCTAATCATGTTTAACTAGCATGGTGTGAATGGACTTTACCCTACAAACTAGCACTGAACATATCCTGAGACTGACTTTCCTGCAAGGAGCTTATATTCCAGTAGGACAGTCAAGTGTTATTCAAATATATGCATAGTAGTCCGGACCATGAATGACACTAACACAAGTAAGTTTGGTTCCTGCTCCAAGGAACTCAGACTCTGATGTGGAAAGCAGCCAAGTGAGGAAATACCATGTCATGTACATGTGTGTGGAATGGAAGGGATTTAGTTGGAAGTGGATAAATAGGCTGGCAGCACTATGGGGCTGAATGACACGGTTCAATGTTCAGGCTAGAGTGTACCTGTGAATCTCATAAATGTAGAAACTGGTCATTCTCAATGTAGCAGTGGCAGATGAACAATCTTCAGTCAGAAGAAAAATCAGTTAAGTTCTGGGCACAGATGGACATATCAAAGAGGACATTCACTTTCCATACTCAATAGGATCACATTCCTTTTTCATGTGATTTTTCCCCCAGGATCAATAGGAGTTTCAAAGACTCATATAGAACTCATTGTAGTTCTGTAGTCACTCAGACACAGGAAATATTACCCTTGACTTACTAGTCTCAAAGTGAGTCACTTGCTGTTAGTGCAGTGGATAGAACTTGAAGAGCCAGAATTTATGTCAGCTGATTCTGCAGCCGACACATGTAATTTCTTTGGTACTTGCTTAAAGAATTTTTAGAAGCTGATAAAAGAAATCATTTGCTCTTTATATATGTTACTATCATTGACAGAATTACCATTCGCTATCAGGAGACATTTGAGCATAATAAATGTTTAAAACAAACCTTACTCTCATAGGCCTTATTGTTTTACCCATGCAGATAGGCCTTGAAAAAAAAGAGGAATTATAAAGGTCTGAACTAAATGGAAATTATGTGGAAACAATGCAAAATATTTCTGTATGTTAGTGTATATCTTATCCTTATTATGCTAACATAGCTGATGGTAAAAAAAAAAATACCCCCCATTTAATGGGGAAGAATGTGTTGATAACCGTAGCCTGAATTATTTTTATCTCAACATTTTTTCGTAAAGGTGTCAGTGCCATACACCTCTGAAAATGATTCTGATTCCAGGAAGAAGCCTGCCATTTCCTTGTGTATATAAACTTTTGTCTTAATTGCAGAGTTAATGTTGTTTCCTGTTCTAGCTATTAGCGTTAATCTCTGTGTACAATTTGCAGTGCAGCTTGGCTATCTAGAGACCAGGCACCCCAAAACCACAGGCTCCCATCCGGATCTGAAGACAACCAGAGAGAGTAAACACACGCAGCCCCATTGTCATCCCTTCTCCCCTTGCCTCACACAGGCTTTCTTCCTGTAGCTGCTTGATATGACAAATGAGGCAACAAGGTCAGGTGGAAGGTTACAGGACCTCTGTCTAAAGAACCTCTGACTGGTTCTTTAACAGGAAGAAAGAAAGAATAAACTCTAGATAAAATGAGATTTTTGTGGGTGCTTGAGGGAAGGTAGCACATATTCGGTAACAGTAAACAAAGAGCAAGAGTGGAGAAAATCAGAAAGAAGAAACAGAAAGGCAAGGCATTTGATTTTCTTACTGGTGTTGGAAAAATGAAGAAATAGAAAGAAGAGGTGGATGTGGATCAGGGACCCTTAATTAAAAATTCTGTAACAAGGGCAGCTATTAAAGAATGTCCACAGTAGAAAAGATCTAAAATGTTGGAGATGAATGTAGGCTTAAAAAACACTACCCAAGGTTAAAGTGATCAGAGACAAACAGCAAAACCAAGAATTGTTGACTCAGTGCTGGGGGAGGTCACATGATCAGTAACTAGCACTTAAAGCCACCACGCTGTAAGATGTGAACAGCTACAGGTTTGCCCTAATTTATCTTCATTTGATTCCACATGCCTCTCATTATTGAAATTGAGTCCTGCGCTTAATCTTTCACTACAACCTTGTGTACATTCTTGACTTCTATTATCCTCTTGGATTATTGTCGGTACCTGGCAGAGCTGACTTCTGCTTAAATCCAACTCTGGTGACTCCAGGATTCTATGTGGATACAAAATGAGGCCTAACTATACTTTTATAACAGCATGAAATACTTAGTAAGTCATAGATTTAACAAGCTAGGCTAAGAGAGGCAATGATGCATATCCTAATTTACACACTGACCAAGAATAATCATGAAAAGGGGACTTATACAAGTTAGGACCATGTTTCTGGTACCAAGCTTAGCCATGACATGATAGTAAGCTTACACCTCTTATCAAATACTTTATGTACAAATACCATATAATCTCAATTCCTAGAGAACTAAGTCTATACCGATAATAGCAAAAAAAGAGCTAAAATATGATTGTTCTAATCTTGAAACACATGCCAAAGGAGGGAAGAAACTTTGTACACACATTTAAAACAGAATTGTAAAAAGATGTTGACGAGGGCCCTTTATCAGGTATGACATAGAACAGCCCACAAGTAGACAGTACTGGTTCTCATCTAAACCTCACAGTTTCCCTATTAGTAGCTTACTTAGACTCTCTAAGCTATATGGTGGGAAAAAACTCAACCCCAACTGATTAACAATCAGATCAATCTCATGAAATCATTATAATTATCAAATAATGTATTACCATGGAATTTGCTTGGCAAATATGTAATTCATACCAGCTAGTATTAACAACCAAGAGAATATTTACATTTATGATACACATTTCTCTGTTTTGAAGAACCATTTGGAAAGCTTTAATTCAGAAGAATTTGAGTCAGTGTAGAACATGGTGGAAAACATATGTTCCTTCTTTCAAAGCTCTATGAGTAATGTTGAAGGCCAGCCAAGGTAGAGTTTCAACTTTAGCCTTTCTTTACTTTTAAGAGTTAATTTTTAAATTATTTCTTCTTTTCCTTTTTTGTTCTTCTTTTCCCTTTTTTCTTTTCTCTTTTTTTTCTTTCTTGTTTTTAGCTTTTTAATGCACAGTGAGTTTCAAACTTTGTCCAGGCCTATGTACACAGCAGTCCATCACCTTGGATATGTTTATTCATAGGCCCCAATTCACACTGTAGATGATTCAACAGGTCTGAAGCAGTAAGAGGGATACTGTGATGAAGACGTATTAAGATCCTAATTTTGTCAAGACCGACTTTATAATAGTTGTTTTCTGGGAGAGTGTGTGAATTTCTATCATGAACTCACCTCACAGAGAAAGGAAATTATTTCTATGGGGGAAATGTTAACCACGCCAGCTGAGTTTTTGAAAGGATTCTTCAGGGATTTAAACAACTCAGAAAGTGAGGCTAGAACTCATGATTCTAACACTTGGTATTTGCCTTTTCTTTGCATAAGTCATTTCGGCTTTTGTTGTACAGATAGCATGTAGAAAGAGCAAAACTCAGGTTAACTGAAGCTGGAAACAGATGTTACAGTCATATAACATGGAGTGGTGTGTGTGTGTGTGTGTGTGTGTGTGTGTGTGTGTGCTGTACTTTGAGAGAGGACTTAGAAGCTCCATTAAATTTTTATCGGTTAGAAATGGACCAAACTGCTGTGCTTCTGCCAGAAAGTTTAACAAGCTGCCTTCTTTCCATGAGGAAGAGTTACTGGGGCGTAGAAGAAGTCAGAAGTCACCGAATAAAGCAAATGCAGAGCAAAAATGTCACGTCCAGCCAGTAAGTGGCCGAGCCTGCTCTGTTTTAGAGCTTTTAGAAGGAGAGAGAATCTAAAATCGCACACCGTGGACCTGGCCGGCTGCACATGGTAGAAATGCCTCCGATAAAACTTCAAGGGATGTGAACCTAAGGGAGCTCAACCCAAGAACTCTGAGAAGTATCTTTCATGAAGCGAACACAGCGTACTCATCATGTATGAATTCTTCAAATTAAAAAAAAAGTATATAATATTAAATAAAGAGAAACAGCTCTGAGTTCTTGGTACAAGCCGTGTGAGACGCTGAAGGGTCAGCAGATGGCAGCACGAGACGGTGAGGAAGAGAATCCAAGTGACCTGAGCCGCTGTTTCCCTTACCTTCTTGGTGAAGGCTTTCCAGAGGTCATGATCATTTTATTTTCTGAGACAGAGTCTGATGTAATTCTGGCTTAGCAGGAGCTCACTCTGCATCCAAGGATGAACTTGAACTTCTGAACCTTGACTGACGCTTTCCAGTCAAGGGTTTAGAGGCATGTTCTACTACGCACACTTTTAGGACCTGTTGGAGATTGAACCCAAGCATGGGAAGCAAACACTCAGTCAGCTGAGCTGTATTCCCAACTCTAATTTTGTTGCTGTTGTTGAAGCAGAACCTCACACTATCCCAGAACTTACTCTGTAGCATAGGCTGGCCTTAGATCACAGAGATCTGCCCACCTCAGCCTCTTGCGTACTGGAATTACAGGGGTTAGTTACACACTATGCAAATTTAGTTTTTTCTTAACCTTACACTGTGATACTGTAATGGTTTTATCTTGGCATTTTCATACAGATGTGTCATTAGATTTGTTCTAATTTGCTCATCTTCTCCAAGTTACTTGCTTATTTTTCATATACATTTCCACACTGAAATATCTGAACATGTCATATGATTTTAATAACCCACACATTCTGTTATTTTATAATAACTCATTTATTAGATGGCATGCTGGAGTGCACCTGTGGAGGTTGGAGGACGACTCAAGCAATTAGATTTCTCTTTCCACTACGTGGGTTATGGGCATGAAATGAGGTTAACAGGCTTGGTGGCAGGTGCCTTTTCTCTCTGAGCCATCTCTCCAGCCCATATGTTTCTCTGAAGATGATTGCCTTTACACAGATCCTTCCTTGCTGCATGTCTATGGCGGTACAAGAACTGAGTCATTTTTCAATGCTGACTGTAGATATTTGTTTCCCTATTTTAGGATAAGAAGGAGAAATCAGATATTTTAATGTTTAGATTAAAATGCTATAAAATATTACTAGTTTGTCAGTAATTTTAAGAAAATATCATCATCCTAGAATATTAAATTATGGTAAGTACTATTAAGAATTTTATGGTTTTCACAAAGATGAAGAATTTTTTTTCTCTTGTGATAGTGTGGGTTGCAATGTAAAGGAAAATCATGAGTTATTTTATCAAAATGTTCAAACAAAGGAAACATGACCAGAAGGCTCATGGGGATGGGGTTTAGGGTGGGGAGGAGGAACAGGGGAAGATTCTGCATCCAAGTAACAACATGGGAAGCCCTGGAGGCAGCAATGGGAGCTCACACAGATTTCCCCTTCTGTTCTGCATGGTAAAGAATGTCAACAATGACCACTCACACTGGAGTGGAGAGGTCTTCAGGGGAAACTGAGCTCTAGCTGTAGTTTGGTTGATATAAAAAATGGAGAAGTCATGGAACAGGAAATATTTAAATCATCTGTGGTGAGTACTAGCAAAAAGAAGTTACAGGACAGAGGATGAGAGAAACAATAATCTCAGAAAAAAGAAAGAAACTGGCCAAATGAAGACATGAAAGCAGTGTGTATTGGTAGTAAGACTGAGAGACTAGCTTTCTTATCTGGTGACTAAGGGGAAAAGGGTGAGGACAGTTACATTGAGGTCTGTGAGTTGCTGTCTTAGACAGGGAAGGCAATCAATTGGGCAGCATGCGTATAACACATTTTTAAATTATGTTGTTGATTGGCTTGCATTTAGGTGCACTTTGGTTCTGAGTGTTTAAGTTCCAGCATGTAATCTTAGTTGCTTAACACTGAACAAGCTATTGAAGGTGTTGAAATGACTTGAGCAAAACCAGTCTTTACTATATTGTGGTATGTCTCAATATTGATTTCTTACCTTGTATTCCATAGAGCCTCTAAATAATCTATCAATTCATACATTATAACCCATTTAATAATGACACCAGACTATCAGTTTCAGCAAGGGAAGACCCCGGTTGTTCTTAATTTATTTCCCATAGGGTAAAAAGACCAATGAGAGGTGGCCATTGTTCCAGAGGGTTCATAGAGTGAACCCTGGGGTGGGATTGGAGAAAGTGTGATTGTCACCATATGAACAGTAGAATGGCACATCTTTGGAGAATGATGAAGGCTATGACAGTCCAAAATTACCCCTATTTTAAAAAATTCTGACATAAACATTTCAAATATTTAAGACTTTTATTTTTATACTCATGAAAGAACATAGACACATAAGTATGCTGGTAGGTGAGTTATATGGATGTTGTATCACTGACAATAAAAATATTAATAATTTAAAAATAATAGTAAATATAAGTAATAGTAATGGGCAAGAGGGAAGAAGAGAATTTTATGAACAATGTCATGTAGAAAATATTAATTTGTGTTTGATACCAAATTTTGTTATCAAACGGAAAAAGTAACTTCATGCATTATGAGGTCTTAATAAAAAGGGGGGCATAAAATCTGAAGACAAAGAGTGAAAAGTAACTGTCCTTTCAGACTTAGATCTTGGAATATCTTCAGTGTAGGGAAGGAGTATATTTATTCATCTACTCATGTCACAGATTTTGTCCCATAAGATCTAGGGTCTAGACGGAGATCTCTGCTTCTATTGACGTGTGATTGTCATTCTTCCAGGCCTATACCAGCGCTGAGAGAAGTCCCCCATTCTCCAACATTGCTGGCCATTTTGTCATTAGTGTCTTTTAGAGGGCTGGGAGAAGAAGCAATGTATTCTTTTCATTTCTTTGATTCTGAATATTTGTTTTTTTCCCAAGCTTATGTTAGGTTTTTAGATTTTTTTATTTTTCCATTTTAGCTGAAAAGTATTCACTGCCACCTCTCCTGTACCTGGTTGGTCACAGGTAAACCACACGCATTCCACACAACTGCTTGGAGAGTCACATCTGGGTTTGGCATTCACACTACTCATTTATACATCAGACTTAGCTCTGTGATTCAAGAGAAGCCACAATTTTGTACTTCATCTTTTTTTCTTTTCTTGTTCTAATGATAAGAACATTACTCTTCCCATATTTCTACATGTTAAGCAGGAACACTCACCTCTGGCACTAGCCTTCATTTTTTCTTCTAGGCTGGGGTGGAATTTTATGTTTTCTTTCAGTAATTATAACTTCCAGAATTTCTTAATTTTCACCTTTTTTTCTGTTCTTGGTTTACAGTTGGCTGTGTTCCCTCCTAATTTTTTCTTGTATATAATGAATGCCATTTCTTCTTCCATCTCTTTGGCAGTATTAACTGTACTTGTGTTACAATGATTTTTAGATTGGTGTTTTGTTTTTGTTCATTGGAAATTAATTCACTTCAAGGAATGGATTTTTGTCAATTGATTTTCTCAATTAAAGTTTTCACTTATCCTTTGGAATATGACTTTGCAGCCTTTTCTGAATAGTTTATATTCTCCTCCTTTCTCTGGCTCCTTCCCTCCCTCTCTCCTCCCCACTCTATGCCTGGTTCCTTGTATGTAATTGGGGTAGTACATAGTACCTCTGCTGTACTTATGTCATCATTGGAGGCTTTATAAACATTGTGTCTTAATACCCTGAAAGTTCTTAATGGATATTATTTGTTGTTGATATTTTTGTTATTGCTATGTGGGTTTGGATGTGAATGCAAAAATGGAATATATATCTATATCTATATCTGTATCTTTTCACTTAGTTTTTATTTCTGGGACAGAGATTAGAATTGGGCTCATGAAATCATCACTATTATATATTTTGACCTGTATTCATCAACTATCCTGATCACCATCATTTTACACCAGGCTCTTTATCACTAGTTTTGTATACCAAAGTCTTAACATGATGGGTAACTGACACACACACACACACACACACACACACACACAAACACACACACACACACACACACACACACACACACACACACACAGAGAGAGAGGGGGGGGAGAGGATTTTAAACATATGTGCCTTAGTTGCTTTACTTTTTGCTTCAGAAAAAATACCTGATGAAAGCAATGTAATGAAGATAAGGGTGATTTTAATATCTTACACTCCAGGGGAACAATTACCCTTGGCAAGGCAGTCATGGTAGCAGGTACTTAAGGAGCTGGTCACATGGTATTCAGTCAGGAAGACAGATGACTGCTGATGTTCAGCTTGCTTTCTCCTTTGTGTTCACACCAGGAACATCGCTAATGGAATAGTGCCATTTCAGGTAGGTTTTTCCACCTCCATTAATGTAATCTAGAAACTCCCTCTAAGGTTTGATACCATAGTTGTTCTAAATCTCATCAAGTTGACAATGAAGATTACCACTGAATAGTGTTATTAACTGTAATATTTCATTTCAGTTTCAATGACTGATAAGTACATATGGAAATGTACATGTAATTACTCTGTTCAGCATCAGTTAGGCATTTCATACCTTCCATGCTCCCTATGCTACATGCACGCATGAGCATGATTTGTGTCTTTGTAGCTGATTCACTTCAGATATATTTAGTTTTCACTTATTCACTTTCTTCTCAGTCATTCAAAACATATTCTGAAACATTTATCTGAAACTATTAGACCTTCCCCAACATTTATCTGTGGAAAATAGCCCATGTGCTATGTGAGCTAACAGAGTAAACATGAAACAACAATCAGCAAACATGGTAGATGAGAAACACACACAAAGTTACTGGGACTCAAATACTCATTCCTGTAGCAGGATAATAGTAAATGTACCAGAGCAGATCAGAAGACAAATTACTGCTCCCATCTTTGAGGGAAAAAAACAAGCAAACAAACAAACAAACAGATGCTCTTCCATAGAGGAAAAGGTAGAAGACATGTTCAGAAACAGAATACTCCAAAAAGAAAAACAGGGATACAACTAAGATAAGAATGCAAGGTTAGTGGGGTGATAGGGTCTTTCAGTCTGGCTGTCAGAGGCTTCAAGTTCAGTAGAAATGAGCATCTCTTTTAATACAGGCAATGTAATTCCTGAGATTCTTTAGTTCCCCCCCCCCCCAATGCAGCATCTAGTTCAGAGTATATCCAGAAAAAAGGGGCCATATTTGAAGTTATTTTTATTTTTGTGTGTGGTGTTCTTCTTGCACATATGCCTGTGCACCACATCTGTGCCTGGTATCTGCAGAGGCCAGAAGTGGGCATCAGATCCCCAGGAACTGGAGTTACAGACAGCTGTCATGCACCATATGGGTGGTGGGAATCAAACCCTGGTCATCTGGAAGAACAGGCAGTTCTCTTGCTAGCTGAGTCTTTGGTCTTCAGGTCCATAATTGAATTTCTTAACACAGTGCAGGAAAAAGGTGATACCTTATGCCTCTCTGACAAAGAGATGTGACCCCAAATAATGAAGCAGCTACGTGTGTACATTACTTATCAGACTCACATTTACTGTTATGATCAGTCACCATGGAGTGAATGTTTCTATTCATACCTGTTTCCTGGGGGAATATTCCCACACCCCAAGAACAAATATTTAATGTCTCAGAGTGATCAAGAATCCCAGTGATCTAATGTGGTCTAGTGATCTAAGTGGCTCTTACTTAGAGATTTTTGTTAGGTGAGAACGTGGGCTTGCAGTGAGTTCCAAAAGGCTCCTTTTCATAATTACATCACAGACAGCAAGTTATTCTGGCACATTGTGAGAGCTCCTGGTTACTATGAACTTCTACTTCATGTTGGCCACTTGGTTTGGCATTTAACAACTGTAATTATCATTTTAGCTATCAAATAGGACTCTTATTTCTCTGAATCAGAGAAAACTAGAAAGAAACGAGAGAGAGCAATTATCTCCAACTTGAATCCTAAGATGCTTAAATCATCTGTTTCCTTTGCATTAAATATTTATATTGATTCCTTAATACTGTAAGGGACACTTAACACCTCTATTTATATATAAATGACTGGAAGAACACTTTTATACTTTCAACTGAAGTAGATTATTAAGCAATAGGCACTTGATATTGTATGAGGAAGTAGTTTGTTACTTTAATGTATTCCATAAATTATAATTGAGCATACTTAAAATACAGTTACTCATTAAAAACAAGGAAATCCACCCTGAACTAAGGCTTCTCCCTTATAAATTTAAACCTGTCATGTACTGGAAAGCAGTTTCTTAAAGTACTTTCTTGCCCTTTGGTTTCTAACTCTCTTTAATTATTTTCTTAAGAGAATTGACTTTGAATTCCACCCATTTTATGTGTCTCATTGTCCTCACCTTTTCTGTACTCACATCCTAGATCTATTTGCTGCTTTCTGGCTGATTTGAATATCTCCCACTATGCACTGCTTTCAACATGCTCAATTCACTTCTACATTAAAAATACTATTTGACTTGGCTACAATCTCAGTTAGAAGCCCAGTCTGGAGTTCTGTAAGCTTCTTGTGCAGTTGTAGGCATCTCTTTTTTTTAGATTTTGGAAATTCTCTTCAATGATTTTGTTGAAGATATTTTCTGGTCCATGGAGCTGGGAATCTTCTCTTTCTTCTATTCCTATTATTCTGAGATTTCATCTTTTCATAGTGTTCTTGATTTCCTGAAGGTTTTGTGTCAGGACTTTTTAGATTTTACATTTTTTTATGGCAGATATATCAATTTCTTCAATTTTATCCTCTCTCTGCCTGAAATTCTTTCTTCCATCTCTTGTATTCTGTTGGTGATGCTAGTGTCTGTAGTTCCTTTTCTTTTCTTGCCTGTCACTTGCCAAGAAAAATCCTTTGCTTCAACTGTAGACAGAATGCTGTCCAAAAAGGACAAAACTTGCAAGCAGGTAAGTTGACAGCCCAGCTCTGCCAAGACAGGGTGGGCAAGTCCTTCATAATTCCTGCTTTACACTCAATGCCTATCAGAGAAACAGGGCCAAAAGGCTCACATTGATGCTGTAATGTATGGAGAGAAATTGGGAACTATCCAGGCAGCCACTGGTATGTCATTTCTTAGTTTTGGAAGCTGCAAACTCTGCACTTCCTGTGTCGTCAGGTATATTTATCCCTCTCAGGTCTCTGAGGTGGTTGAAGACTAGATAGCTAGAGTCTCATAGTTAAATTTTGAGTTGTTTAGGAATTAAGAGGGTGTTCTGGATCTAAGAACAGGTTGTTAAAATTGTGATGCAAGTTAGGATGGAAGCCGAGTTGGGTATAGAACTCTAAACTCATGGAGATGGCTGTATAGTAGAATGATAAAGTCAGTTGCCAAATATGTATGGACTGGACATTTGGAATGTTTGCTAAGCCTTATAATTCTCATAATTGTGACCTAATTATTTCTGTTGTTTTGTATTGTATTTGTTGTTATAAGAGAAAGAGCCATTTGTTGGACTGAAAGGCAGCATTGTTTGGGGGATATACCTTAAACTTAAAAAAAAGGAAGTGGATGGGGGGGTTGAGGGGGAAGATGGTGTGAGGATGTGACCAGAAGGGGGAGTAGGGAGGGAAATTCGATTGAGATGTAACTTGAAGAAATTAAAAAAAAAAGAGCCCAGTCTGTCATTTTTCAAACCAAATGATCTATGTGTGTAGACAAAATCCACTTAGTCTTTGACTTCAGTTCCTCTCCTGGGTCATTGGTTAACTATGCCTTTAGAGCCAATGGGCACCAAATTTCAATAACCCCCCTTTCAACAAGAAGTTGAAGCAACAAGCCTTTCAACACAAAGACTTCCCTTCTTTCACATCCCATTGTCATCTTTGTATTCATTTGCACTGTTTATTTCATACTTTTGTATGTGTGATAGCATTTTGCTTTAATATGTTTTATTAAGGTATATTAATTATATACAATAATTGTTTCTCTCTGACATTTTCATTCTTGTGTGTAATGTATTTGGTCATATTCAAGCCCCTTTAGTCTCTCTTGCTCTCTTTTTACCTCCAACTCCTGCTGATTTCCTTCCTTTTTCCAATTAGTTCTTCTTGCACTTTCGTGACTGCAATTTTTGGGGGATGATTCAATGAGTTTCCTTGGGGTTACAGTATTTTTTCAACCTAATTCAAACCTCTTTGATAATATGACTCAACCTTGAGTATCCTGGATGTCTATTGAGGGCTTAGAGTTCTTCCTAATGAATACTCACTGGGTACCTGACAAATGAAAAACATTTATTTCTAGGGTTTCTTTTCAGTAGGTAATGTTGGCAAGGAAGTACAACAAAAGTGAACAAAAATGGGTGGGACACAGTGATTTATAGATTTTTAGCATCATCTCATCTCTTTCCCCCATAGATCAAATGAACTGGAATCAAACTGGGGAGTGACCACCACCTCACTCTCATGCAACCTAGTACACCTCTCTTCTTTCACTGACCACACCAGGAATTTCCTATGTTGGCCTCCACTGTTTGAGAAACCTGTGGATCTGTTTGCTTGATCTGAAAGTGTGTTATCTGACCTGGCCTTAGTAAATGAAATTAACCACAATATTATTAACAGAAAGGAATGTATAAGGAAAGCAAGAGTATTTAGAACTTTATTGTATAGGTATTAAGGCAGTCCTGGGGATATGTGATCTGAAGGATTGTCTGGCGTAGCTGACAGGTGTACTGATCCACATAGGAAGCACCTTCTCCTGAAAATCCAGCTGAGACAAGAGCAGGAGTATGGAAGCTCAGAAGGCAGGTCACTTTAGCTATACCTCTGAATACAGTCACAGCAAGAGTTCTGTGCACCTTGAGCCTCTCAGGTCAGTCACCTGAGAAGACAACTTGCTTTGGGGGGTGTATCTACTTTTTTTTATTATTGTGCTTGAGGCTTGAGATTCTGTCAATTGCATTAGAAAGAGAGTGGGTGATGTTCAGACAGTCTGCTTTTATTGTGAAAGGGAAATAAAATTACCGGACGTTTTGAGAAAGGTATTAATTTCTTTATATGGCTATTGTCACTACAGAGTTCACACTTTCCCACAATTCTTTTGTTTATTATTGCAGCAATTTCATAATTAGCTTCCTTGCTTTGGTTTTCCTCTCTTTCTTTGTAATGCACTATACAAATGGGATCATCCAACTCAAGTTTCTGAAGGATCAGGTCCAAACGTCATTGTTTGATATGCAAGTCTCCTCATTATCTGGCTTTTTTTACATACAATTTTATTTTTTTGACATTTGTCTACACACCTCCTCATGCTCCAGCTAAATTGCTTGTCATTAGAATACATCTAACTCTTCAGTGAGGCAAAGCCTTTGTGTGTGTTCCTCTTGTGCTTAGAGCATTCTTTTCTGGAAAGATATTTGCAACGTGCAGCATGCAGTTTAGATATGATCCTTCCCAAAAGTCTGCCACCCTTTAAGTGGAAAGGAGACATGTGTCTCAGGTATTTTAATCTTGTAGTAGATTCAATACTAACTACATAGAAGAATTCAAAAGGTTGGTAATTAAGAACTCACTTACTAAATTAGATTCTCCCAGAAACCTACTGGATCCTGTATGTAGAATTTAGATGTGACTGATGTGATAGAATGAACATAAGCTTCTAGGATGTAGATGTGGCTAACATAATCAAAAACAGGATGTAAGTAAGCTGCCAACATCCCACCACACACATTCATACATAGTCATTCTGACTTTATACATGTGTGTATGCATATATATATGCATACATACACATATATATTACATTATAAACATGATTTTAGGTTTGAAAAATGCTTCTAGAAGTCTCATATTTTCTATAATTACCAAGAAGAGAATTTTAAAATGGAATGAAAAGAACATCACTTAGGTGCATGATTTAAAATAGCTAAACTCTGGGAAATGGGAGGAAAATGTGGGATTTAAGTCTTGTATAATAAAGTATCATTGGCTCTTTAAGTGGCAAAGTATCTTTGAGAATACAGTCTCTTTTTTTCTAAGTACACTTAGAGCTAATATATGCTCATTCTAAACATTATCTCAGGAAAGTGAGGCACATGTCCTGTAATTATACTTGTAATGCATTTAAAGTAAGATATGCATTTAAGAAATTATACTTCAAGAATATCTGAACAAATTCTTATGTTTTTATATTCAATTGTCACCCAAGTTAGAGACAGTCTGCAATACCATGTCCCTAAAATTGATACTCATCTCATTGACTGTTTCATCTCACTCACTCCTAAGCTGTCCGCTCACACATGAAGCATTAGGCTTTGCAGAGCACCACTGCAAGGCAAAATCTAGGTCGTTAACACCTCGAAGGTAACAAAACAGAGTAAGCACAGTCCTCTGATTTAACTGCATTTGACTTCTGATGGCAAGAAGAAGCAGCTAAACAAACAAAATCAGATTATGATACATATGTCTAAGACAAAACAAGAAGCTCTGGAGGCAAACTGGGAAGAGAGCCCATTTGGGATATGAAGTCAATAATGGCTTGTTTTAAATGTGATATATGAACAGAGACCTGAAGGGATGGGGGAAGGTGCCGGATAGTTACCATGAGAAGAACACGGACCTGCATAGAGGTAGAATGAGGAGCAGGAAGTGCCTGGCCAGAGAGTATTTGGTATATTAAAAATAAACTTAGAGAAACAAAAAAGCCAGAAGTACGGCTGGAGGCATGCTGAGTGGCAGGATGTTCACTTGGTGTTCATGAGACTCTGGTTAAAGCAACAGCACTAGAACATAAACACAGAATTAATGACAATGTGCAAGAGTGACTGAAATTGCATCATGGAATGGGCATATTAGTACCATTAAGAGGAAACATAAATCATATGTGCCTGGGCATATTTTTTGATGTTGTACTTTTGTAGGTAAGATAGGTAGGTAAGGAGAGAGACTTGGACAATTCAAGAAATCCTTAGGGCTATCCTCAGAGACCAATGAGTTTAGAAAAAGTAGAGATTTGGAAGAGCTATGGTGCTAAAGAATGCTAAATAAAGATGTGCTGGGTTGAGAACACACTGGATTTTGGATTCTAAGACATGTAAGTTGGAGGAGGATTTGACTTGGTTGGGGCCAGATACAGGGTGGATAGATTTAGATATGCTGTATATAGAGATTATATGGCAGAAGAATGGTATTTGAGTGCCAATCAAATGGACTGTGGCCAAATGGATACTAGACACTACTAGACAGTGATTCAAAAATTTTCCTCTGTCTTACTAGTATTGCTAATATCTATACCTTTTGCCCACCTACAAGATACTTCAGGAAGCCAATCCAGTGATTCCATTTACAATGCCACAATTTAATAGATTATCCAACTTCATCTTTTACTTCTTTCAAGTAGAAATATGAACTGAAATTGCCCCTATAAATTCTTTCTCAGTATATTATTTATATTTAACCCATTTTAAGTAAAATGCATATAATTTATGATGAAAACTGCAGTAAAATTTCATCTCAGGGCAACATTTTATTAACACTCTTTCTTCATAAGCTCTTTGGAAAGGGAAAAAAATACTAATTTCCTGCTGTGAGTCTTCAGGATTTTCCAAAGAATGAGTAATACTCATTGCTTTTTCTTTACTTTAGGAGAACATGTTATTTAATTTTCTTTGTATATGTAATTATTGAGGACTGGGTGAAATCTTCCCACTTAATGACAAAGCAGACCTAGTCTACATACTACTGCATTGAGGTGTCTCAAATTTATACTCAAGCCTTTTTTTCTCCATATTTTAAATTTTAATTTCTGGAAAAGATATTATCACAGCAATCTGAAAATATGAAGAAACATACCCATACATACTTCTAAAGAAGATATCTACTTCTCTAAGGACATCTGCCATCACTCCCCCATCATACAAACAAACAAACAAACAAATAAATAAATAAAAAATTTAAAACCTGGGTTGTTTTGGGCCAATTATTGAAAAATATCAATGTTCTTGTGTATTTTATACTGAGATCACTTTCCAAGTCTGCATGTGAGCAGATAGATTTGTACAAATTTTACAGAAAAAATGTGTAGTTTTTACTTTACTGAGCATTACAGACAGAGTATGACTTAATGAAAAACTTTGTATTGATCACTATTAACTTTACCACCTAGAAGGGCACATTACCTTTTATGATCGTAGAAACCAGTTCCTGCATTCTGTGACTATCTTCCCACCTGTTCATGGGTTTAGTTTTTTTTTCTAGGTTATAATCATGCTTACTATGTTTCTCTATGCTAAACTTAAGTAGTAAAAGAACACAAATTGGGGTGGTTGCTTATGCATGTAATCTGTGCATTGTGGGAAGTAGAGGATGAAGGATGAGGAATTCAAGATCACTCAGGCCTATATAGTAAGGAGGTGGCCAGCTTATGACACTTAAGACCTTGTCCAAGAACAAGCAAGCAGATAAACCAAATGAAAGAAGGTGGAAGGGCCTAGAAAACCATGCTTAAATCACTAATGATCATTTTTATTTATTTATTCATTCATTCATTCATTTATTTATTACTTCAGGTTACATCTCCATCACAGTGTCCTCTTTCCATTCCTTCCAGTCCCGCCCTCCCACCCTCTACTCCCTATCCCTTCCATCCCACTCCTCTGGAGTGGAGTGTCCCTACATAACAGTCTGCCACCCCAGTTCAGATCATATGAGAGCCAAGAGCCTCCTCATACACTGGGGGCATAAAAGGCAGCACCACTAGGGCAAAGTGTTTCACTGACAGGAAAAAAATGTCTATGTTCATGTTCCCTTTGGTGCATTCGTTGTAGTATAGATATCCTGTACTATATGGCTAAAATACGACTACAAGTGAATAGATGCCATGTGCATCCTTCTGGGTCTGGGTTAGCTCACTCAGGATGAGCTTCTCTAGTTCCATCCATTTGGATTTATACACTAGGTAGTAACGCTCTCAAATACAATGATTGTTTTTCAACACAAAACCCAAATGTTTCTTCATCCCTTGGTATTTGAATAAGAAGAAAACACACAGCATAAAGATGCTAAATTGAAAACCCTGAAAATATGAATCATTTGTGTTCCACGTGTTTTATGTGTATTGTTATGGGTAATATAGCAATACCATCAGGCAGGTACTAGTATTATTCCCATTTAGCAGAAGTGGAATGTGAGGTTAGTGGCTTTTGGTGCCAAATTATGGATGTGTTTATTCCATTGAGAGGTCTAGTGAGGAATGTGGAGAAAAATGGTTAACAGAAATTTGACTCACTTGAGTGTCTCTTAGTTTCTTTCCTGCTGCTGTGACAAATTGTCTCACAGGAGCCACACAATGGAGAAAGACTTGCTTCACATATTGGCACAGACTATAGTCCACATGGTGAGAAGTCACAAAGGCAGCGATTTAAAGGAACTAGTTCTACTGCATCTTCAGTTAGGAAACAGAGAGGAATGAGACAGGAATGAATGCAAGCTGAACTTGAGATCCTCACCCAGGGAGTAGTGCCTCCCACCACCCCTCACCAAGATGAGTTTTCCAATATCAACCAACATAATCCTTCTGGGCCAGTGATAACTTAGCTATTAACAGCACTTGATACTTATCCAGAGGACCTCAGTGTGGTTCACAGCACTCATGTTCAGAAAGCTCACAACTGCTTGTAACTCCAGATCCAGGATATCCAATTCCTTCTTCTAACCTCCACAGGCAGACACACACATGTGATGCATTCACATGTGCACATGAGTGCACACACACACACACAGAGAGAGAGAGAGAGAGAGAGAGAGGCAGTAAAAAAGAAAAGAAAAAAATAAAAAGGATAACCCTTGACTACCATGCCCAGAAGCCTATCTCTGAGATGGTTGTAGAGCCTCTCATCTTGACAGCACTATCCATCATAGGACAAGGACAAATTTTGCCTGTCTGAGCAATTCTGTTTTGTTAACCTTCTTGAGATTTTTGTTTAATTTATTCATGAAAATGAGATTATAATGTTCAGCATATAGATTGCAGTCTTGCAAAGAATAATGTAAAAATATAAAAGAACCTATTTAAAAGTAATCTCATTCTATTGATATCAAGAATTGGAAATAAACAATGTTCAATTATTATATCTAGAGTTCAGCAGTGCAGTTCCTAGTCACAGAATTAGGAGGCAACAGATTATGCAAAACTTTATATAAATTACAAGGGACAACTTTATTGATTCATCTTTATTTTTTAAGTTTAATTTTGAAATTATTGACTTTCACCCTCAGGAATACATAGGTAAGATTTCTCTCTTTCCCTGCCCCCACATACCCTGGGCCACCAGTGCTTGGCCACAGAGCCTGCTTGCCTTATCTAAGAGCTGTGCTCCAAGCTGCACTCTATCTTCCATGCCCCACTGAGGTGACAAGGCCTCAATCCCCAGGAGCATCCAGCTCCATCCTTTGGATCCTGCATGACCTCGGGTCTCCCTGAATTCCAGCACCTAGGGTAGATCTCCCCTTCCCTCCCCAACCCACCGTCCCACCCTGTCCAACACCCTGGGACCCTCCAAGCTGCTCTGAGCTGGGGGTGGTGTCTCCAATCATCATCTTCTTGACCTGTGCCTCCTCCCATTCCTAGACTTTCACCCTCAGTACTATATAGGGATACATAGATCTACATAGGACTACATATAGCTACACAGGACTACATAAGAATACATAGGACCACATAGGACTATATAAAACGCCACAGGATTACATAGGACTACACAGGACTACACAGCCTGGGCAGAGCTACAGCTCAACAAGATTATAAGGCCTCCAAACCAACGCTCCTTCCCTGACACCAAGTTCAGAAGGCCCGGGAGCAAACAACTAAGGAACACCAGGTGGCAAAAGGCCAGTGAGAGGACAGAACTGGCAAAAGTCAAGGAACTATGACTCCAATAAAACTCAACCATACTAATACAGCAAACCCTGACCATCCCACCACAGCTGAAATGCAAGAATATGATGAGAAATCTATACCTATGAAAATGATAGAGGACTTAAAAGAAGAAAATAAATCCCTTAAAGAATCTCAAGAAACCACAATCATGCAGATAAAAGCAATGGAGAATTCCTTTAAAGACTTCCAAGTCTTCCAAGTCAAACAAGAACGGGAAAGAAAGAGAAAGCTATGAAAGAACTGCAGGCAAAGACAACAAAATTGGAACAAGAAATATATAGAACAGTTCAAGACCTGAAATTAGAAGGGGAAACATTAAAGATAACACAAGCAGAGACAATCTTAGAGGTGGAAAACCAAGAAAAGAGAGCAGGAACTACAGATATGAGTGTCATCAGTAGGACATAAGAGATGGAAGACTGAATCTCAAGCACGGAAGACTCAATTAAAGAAATCAATACAACACCCAAAGAGAATGAGAAATCAAAAACGTTCTCACCCATAACATCCAAGAAATCAAGGACTCAATGAAAAGACAGAACCTAAGAATTTTAGTCATAGATGAAAGAGAAGACTCCAGACTCCACAGACCAGGAAACATTTTCAACAAAATCATAGAAGGAAATTTCCCAAACCTAAAGGAAGAGATGCCAGTAAAATCCAAGAAGCATAGAGAACTCCAAACAGATTGGATCAGAAAAGAAATTCCTCCCATAACATAATAGTTGAAACCCCAAATATACAGAACAAAGAAAAAATATTAAAAGTTGTAAGAAAAAAAAAGGCCAAGTAGCATATAATGGCAGACCCATAAGAATTACACCTGACTTCTCCTCAGAAACCTTAAAAGCCAGAAGGGCCTGGTCAGATGTCCTACAAGCACTAAGAGACCACACATTCCAGCCCAGATTACTGTACCCAGCAAAACTTTCAATCACCATAGATGGAGAAAACAACATATTCCACAACAAAACCAAATTCAAACAATATCTGCCCACAAATCCAGCTCCACAGAAGATCCTAGAAGGAAAATTCCAACTGAAAGAAGGTAACTACAGCCAAGAAAACACAGGAAACAAATAACTCTACTGCAGCTAAGCCAAAAGAAACACCCAAAGCATTGCCACCACCTGCATAAAAGTGGCAGGAAATAAACTATGATCATTAATATCCCTCAACATCAATGGACTCAAGTCACCAATAAAAAGACATAGGCTTACAGAATTGATCTGTAAACAAGACCCATCATTTTGCTGCATACAAAAAACAAAAACAAAAAACACATCTCACCAGCAAAGATATTCTCTACTCCCAGAGTAAAGGGCTGGGAAAAGGTTTTCCAAGCAAATGGTCCCAGAAAGCAAGCTGGAGTAGCCAACCTAATATCCAATAAAATAGACTTTCAACCAAAGTTAATCAAAAAAGATAGGGAAGGTCACTAAATACTTTTTAAAGGAAAAATTCATCAAGATGACATCTCAATACTGAATATCTATGCCCCAAACACATTGGCACCCACATTTGTAACAGAGACACTACTAGAGCTTAAACCACACATCGATCCCCACACATTAGCAGTGGGAGACTTCAACACTCCACTCACACCAATGGACAGGTAATCAAGACAGAAACCAAACAGAGAAATAATGAGACTAACACAGGTCATGAATCAAAGGGACCTAACAGATATCTATAGAACATTTCAACCAAATTTAAAAGAATATACCTTCTTCTCAGCACCTCATGGAACCTTCTCCAAAATTGACCATATACTTGGTCACAAAGCAAGCTTCAACAGACACAAGAAATTTGAAATAACCCCTTGTATTTGACCATCATGGATTAAAGCTGGAATTCAACAACAACAGCAATACCAAAATGCCTACACATTCATGGAAATTAAAAAACTCTCTACTTGATGAGAATCAGGGAAGAAATAAAGAAGGAAATCAAAGACTTCCTAAACCTCAATGAATATGAAGGTACAACATAGTCAAACCTATGGGACACAGTGAAAGCAGAGCTACATGGTAAGTTCATAGCACTAAGTGCCCTCAAAAAGAAATTGGAGAGTTGTCATAATAGCAAGCTAAAGGGCACACCTAAAAGAGCTATAACAAGAAGAAGCAAATACTCCCAAGAGGAGCAGCCAGCAGGAAATGATCAAACTCAGGACTGAAATCAATAACTAAGAAACAAAAAGAACAATACAAAGAATTGACAAAACCAAGAACTGGTTCTTTGATAAAATCAACAAAATAGACAAACCCTTAGCCAAACTAAAAGGCAGAGGGAAAATACCCAACTCAACAAAATCAGAAATTAAAAGGGAGAAATAACAACAGATATTGAAGAAATCAAAAGAATCTTTAGGTCTTACTTCAAAACCTGTACTCCACAAAATTTGTAAACCTAAGTGAAATGGACACCTTTCTTGATAGATTCCACCTACCAAAGTTGAACCAACATCAGATTAACAAATTAAACAGGAAATAGAAACAGTCATTAAAAGTCTCCCAACCAAAAAAAGCCCAAGGCTTTTGGCCATCCTACCAAAAGCAATATATGGATTCAATGCAATTCCTATCAAAATACCAACACAATTCTTTACAGACTTCAAAAGAATAACTCTTCACTTCATATGCAAAAACAAAAAACCCACAATAGCTAAATCAATCCTGTACAAAAAAAAAAAAAATCTGGAGGTATCACCATCCCTGATTTCAAGCTATACTACAGAGCAGTAGTAATAAAGACAGCATGGTACTGGTATAGAAACAGACAAGTTGATCAATGGAATCAAATTGAAGACCCAAAAATAAACCTACACACCTATGGTCATTTAATTTTTGACAAAGAAGCCAAAACTATACAATGGAAAAAGATAGCATCTTCAACAATTGGTGCTGGTCTTACTGGATGTCAACTTGTAAAAGAATGCAAATAGACCCATATCTATAACCTTGCACAAAACTTAAGTCTAAGTGGATCAAAGACCTTATAACATAAGGCTGGACACACTAAATCTAATAGAAGAAAAAGTGGGGAAAAGCCTGGAACTTATTGGCATAGGCAATGGCAACTTCCTGAACAGAACACCAACAGCTCAGGCCCTAAGACCAACAATCAATAAATGGGACCTTATGAAACTGATAAGCTTCTGTAAGGCAAAGAACACTTTAATTAAAACAAAACGGCAGCCTACAGATTGGGAAAAGATCTTCACCAACCCCACATCTGACAGAGGGCTAATATCCAAAATCTATAAAGAACTCAAGAAATTAAACACCAGCAAACCAAGTAAACCTGTCAAAAATGGGGAACAGATCTAAACAGAGAATTAACAAAAGAGGAATCTAAAAATGGCTGAGAGACCCTTGAAGAAATGCTCAACATCCTTAATCGTCAGAGAAATGCAACTCAAGACCACTCTGAGATTGCGTCTCACTCCTGTCAGAATGGCTAAGATGAAAAACTCAATGACAGCACATGCTGGCAAGGCTGTGGATAAAGGGGAACACTCCCACATTGCTGGTGTGATTGCAAACTTGTATAACCACTATGGAAATCAGTCTGGCAATATCTTAGAAATCTTGGAATAGGTCTTCCTCAAGACCCAGCCATACCACTCCTGGGCATATATCCAAAAGATTCCTCACCAATCCACAGGGACATCTCCTCAGCTATGTTCATAGCAGCTTTATTTGTAATAGCTAGAAACTGGAAATAAGGCAGATGTCCTTCAATGGAAAAATGGATAAAAAAACAAAAACAAAAAACTGTGGTACATTTACACAATGGAATAGTACTCAGCTATCAGAAACCACGAAATCATGCAACTTACAGCCTAATGGATGTAACTAGAAAAGCTCATCCTGAGTGAGCTTATTCAGACTCAGAAAGATGCACATGGAATCTACTCACTAATAATTGGATTTTAGCCATATACTACAGGATCACCATCCTACAATCAAGAGACCCAAAAGAGCAGGAACAGGAACTTGGTTACCTGCCAGTGGGACAGCCCACCTTAGTGGAACTCTTACGTATGCCTCCTGTGTAAGAGGAAGCTCTTAGAGCTCATGTGACTAACAAGTTTAGGGAGGCTGGTACATGGAGACACCCCACACTGGAGTGATGGATGGGTGGGAGAGGGAGTAGAGGGTGGGAGGAGGCAGAGGGAGGGGGTGGGTGGTAATGGAGATGAAACAAAGTAATAAATAAACGTTAAAAAACTTAACACCCATTATAACCCCTAAATAGTGCAATTATTGTGTTGCATATTGCATTGTCTTCTATTTGTTTGTTTTAGAATGGGGTCTCTCTTTGTCTCTATAGTCCTAGCCAGGCTGGCCTCAAAACCAGAGAAATCCTCCTGCCTCTGCCTCTTAAGTGCTAGGATTAAAGGCATGGATTGGTATGCCTGGTAAATTATAGTATTTCACATGTGCTACCACCTGAAAGTGAAGAGTCAACTTTCTGGATTGAATTGACTTGAGAAGGTAGACCAGTAACCAAGTATCCCAGGCATGTTTAAGAATGTTTAAGAGTGGAGCTTCACTGTCTTAGGCATACCTATAAGTTAGTTCTTGAAAAGAGAAACAAACAAGCAGCCAACCAAACAAAATGAAGCAACAACAAAACAAAGGGAAAAAAAGCAAAAACAAAGTGGAATAAATTGCAAAGCTATGGAAAAGTGGCTCTGGGTTCCCTCGAAGTAGAGGAAGTGTGTGATGTTCAAGGTTGTTCTGAAAACCAGTTGAACTGTGAGAGAGCCTCACATTTCCTATTTCCTAATATCAATAAACAAATAGCAACAATAACCTTAAATCCTTTAGGAAAACCACTTTCCATGTGTTGCTATTTTGGGTACCTCTTCTTTCCTCTGAGTTTTAGAGACTAAGGCATATAGAGACTGAGAAATATGACATGAACTTCAAGAAAAGAAAGGATGTAGTTGGTGTGTCACTGATTTCTCATAGCGACTCTTGGGCATTTTCCTTTTAGTTAAGATTTGTTCAGGTGGCAATCAATTATTTCAGTGTGTCTCTTGGCAGGTCCCAGTTGCTCATTTCACATTAAAAACATAGCAGAGGCTAGTGGGCTGTGAGTAGGTGTTAAGAATGCACTGTTGTGAGTCACACCCTTCACAAATCACAAAAGCCAGAGATGATTACTGTAATGAATTTTCAAACATTGACTCTCCAGAAGCCAGGAATGTGGACACAGCTGGAAGAGACGGATTAAAAGTACTAGAGACACTTAAAGTGTTCCCACTAATTCAGGAACCAATTTGCTACTAGTTGAAGGGAATTTGAAGGAAGTTTGGTGGTCAGTAATCTTCAGGAGTGAGAACCTAAAAGACGCAGTGAAGGGCTCTTGCCTTCAGCTCCAATCTCCCATCTCTGACACCTGACTGGCCTCCTGGAAACACAGCAAGAAGATGCCAAGGACCCAGAAACTCAGCATGCAGGAGTCCTCTGGATCCTCTGATGCTGCCAACGTGCATTCAGTTGCGACTCCAAGTGGCTTAGAAGACGTCACAGGCGGCCCTGGGCCCTTCACCCTTCCTGCAACCTGGGGCATTTAGGGCGCTGCGGGGCATTGTGGACCAAGAAGGTTCGACTGCCACCGGGCGGAGGGACCAGAGAAGGCGAGGGCGGAACTTTGTAAAGGGAGGGGACCGCCACTAGCACCTTGGCAGCCACTGTGGAGGCTCAGATCCTATCTACAGGGAAGCGATGCTGTGCAATAAAGCCGGAGGGAGGAGTGGGCATAAAGCCGGAGGGAGGAGTGGGGGGAAGAGAGCTAGGTGGCCCAAAGTCCACAGAACAGCGGCAGGAGGATAGCTCTAGTTGTATTAAGATTCAAGAACCCGGTGGCTTGTGGGGGAGGGAGGGAGGGAGGGAGGGAAGGAGAGAGAGAGAGAGAGAGAGAGAGAGAGAGAGAGAGAGAGAGAGAG
>CAJQZJ010001466.1:2548908-2594241 GCA_907164525.1 Lophiomys imhausi | reverse complement strand
GAGAGAGAGAGAGAGAGAGAGAGAGAGAGAGAGAGAGAGAGAGAGAGAAAGCGAGCAGCAGAGGCTGATGTGTGTGCGCGCGTGAGTATGTGCCTGTGTGTGCGTGTCTACAGGTAGCAGAGGCAGCGGCCGGCGCGCGAGCTGGGGACCCATCTGCAGCTACCTCCCCGCTGAGGATTTTCCGAGACGATTGCTCATTTGCCTGACGGATCTGTGCTCCCCAAGAGATCTCATCGTCTCCATTTCTACTCGCCTTTAGGCGTCTCCAGTATCAACTGTGTGTTTGGGGGTAATTTCATTTTTATTTTTTCTTCTTCCTCCAAAGCTTCTCAGGAATTCTGCATATTGAAGCAGGTGCCTTCTGGCACGAAATCCTTGGATACATTTGCTCTGCCAAGTTTTGCTCTTTCTGTCCCCTCTCTCCTCCAGAGGCTTCTGGGGTGCTTTCCTTTTGGATTTACATGGAAAGAACGAACATATGTTTATAGACCAGTCGGATAGATTATAAATACATATACGCGCGCGCCCCAAAGCCTGGTTTTCATCTCTTCCCGACACAGCGAAATGATTCGGAGCTGATGGACACGGAGAACATTATTAGCATTCTTTTGATCCTGGTTTGAACAAGGGGAGGGAGAGTGAAGATCTGTTTAACATTCGGCCATCGTTAGGCTGCAAGCTAGGCACCACGAAGTGTTTCTGGTTGCAGAGCAGGTACAACCCGGGCTTAGAGAGAAGGTAAGGGGGGGGGGGGCTCCTGTGTCCACCAGGCCTGGCGTTTTACCTCAGTCGGGAGACCGCTGATAAGTTCCTGCTCCTGCCTCTCCCGGCCCTCATCCTTTCCACCAACCCTACCCTATCCCTGCTCTCCGCCTTGCTCCGCCTTTATCCGATGTCCCCGGGCCCAGGTGCTGGGGAGGGTGACTGTGTTAAAGGTATGATGGTCAGTTACAGTTTAAATGTCTTTTATCCTCCCACTTGATTGAGTTTCCAATCCCCCCGCCATCTGTGTTTAGCGGTCTTAAAATCATTTTGTCCTTAAAACAACAACAACAACAACAAAATGCCAAGTCCATCAATGTTTTAAACACGTCTTGATGCCAAGTCTTCACTATTATCTTCTGATGAAAATAAAAATATTAAAAACAATCATGAACTTTAGTGAACTGGGTGGTTTCTTCAATCCTGGAGTTCATGCAATCTCCAAAATGCAGATAAGCGGCAAAGGAGGACAGTGGGCTTCAGCTTCTGGGTAAAGCCAGTTGTGTCACAGGGAGGGCAAATCCCCAGAGTTGAGAGAGAGGGGGAGCTAAGTCTAGCATAAGAAGACCTATGAGGCTATGAGGCCAGCAGCGAGTCCTTAAAAGCCCACCTTTTACACCACGTCCAGTCCTAGATTAACTCCTGCTCAGGGAATGCGTTAACCGAACAGACCTTTGGATGGAGAAGTGGGCTCTTCTTTTCTGTTCTGGTCTTCAGCCAGCCTCCTTCCTCCCCCTCTGCCTGCCTGGCCCTGGCACTTTGCAAATCGCCGGTTTTGCGCACCCTCGCGGTGGGCGTTCTCCACGTAGCATCCTGCCCGTTTCCGTCCTTCTTCCACCGCGGTGGCCGAGCACATGCATCTTTCTCAGGGGCTCTCTCGCTCACGCCCTCGCCCGCACCCCGCGGCTCTCCACCTGCCCGGGTTCGCCCTGGTCGCTCGCCCCCTCCTCCTCGCGCATCCCTGACTCTGGCATCTCTTCATCCTGGCCTGAGCGAGTCTGGAGTACCGGGACGCGGCTGCGGCGGAGGTGCCGAGCTGGTGTGGGAAGCCAAGGCAGGAACGGCGAAGCTAAGAGGGTGGTGAGAGGCCAGCCGAGTCGGTGGGAGCCGGGGAAGCCTGAGAGGAGAGAGGGAGCTAGTGTGCGCTGCGCGCTGCCCGGGCCAGGGCAGACGCGTGCGGTAGCTCCGAGTCCTCCAAGCGGCGCCCCAGTCCCTGCAGTGAGCCCGCCTGGCGGTGACCTGAGACTCAGACACCCAGGGCCCGGAGGTCGGCGGGGAGTTATCCGAGAAAGAAGGCACCGATTCCGTGAGTCCGCGCAGGGGAGACGCGGAGGCTGAGCCCATGGAGAAACAATGCCGCCTCCAGAAGCAAAGCCTTGCTTGAACCTTCTTCTCTGGAGTGTAGAGTCTGCCTTCTACTCTGCTCTCTCCAGGCCTTGAGGCTACTTCTGGGCTGGGTTCTGCCTCTTAGTTTGACAGGAATTAGAAAGTTTCTCTTCTTCTCTGCAACGTTTCCTGCCAAGGGCTTTCAGATCTGCGTGCTGGTTCAAGTCAAGATGTCTCTTTCTAGATCCCCCTCGAGGAGCAACTAATAGATTACGCATTGTTGGGCAATAAACTCTCCCAGGAAGAGAGGGTAGTCCTCAAACGTTTAAAAGGGTCGCCACCTGCCTGCAGCAGCACAATGCCTTGTGAGTAATAATAATAATAATAATAATAATAACAGTAATAATAATAATTAGAAAACCCACCTAAAGTGAATTTAAAATTATTTAGGATGATATGATTGAACGAGAAATAATTTATTTCAGAGGAGGCTGTTAGGCTGTTATAGAAATGAAGGAAATATGCCCCTTATTTGATTCATTTGTGATTATTCTAATGAGCTCTGGTCTGTGCCACTGTTTTATCCCCCCCCCCCCATTTCTAGGACCATTGTGGCACATGTAGGGCTGAGGATATATGAATTTAGATAGTAAATCTTCTCTCTTTCACTGTGAAGTTTTATAGAGTGCTGACATCCCAATTTCCCTCTTTTTATATTAAAACTATATTGTAGACTATTTTGTTTAAGTAACTGGAAGTTTCATGCTATCTTTGAAATTGGTGTCTTGATACATTTCTCAAAATTAATTATACTTGACTACTAATAGGATCGTAGATTTTTATTTTTAAATGGCACGTAGAGGAGGTGTGTGTGTGTTTAAGTGCAAAATCTATAAAACGTCTTAGCGCTGTCAGCTATTACAACCTACGAGAGTGCCAGGTTTTCTTTTGAAATGAGTTGAGCAGCAAGGACCATGTGTGTATTTAGAACATCTAATGCAAAACGCAAAACCCATTAAGTTTGCTGTGCCCTTGGCAGAGAATGAATCTAAGTCCCCTTGTGCTGCTGAGTGGAGTGATGGGGCGATTCACAGAGAATGTGGAAGTTAATCATTGCTCAGGCCTTCTGATGACATGGTGTGATTAAAAGAAGTAACTGTTTTCTGCAAGCCTGCTATTCTACAGTTAGTTTTTGCAATCCTTCTAGAAAAAAAAAAAAAAAAAAAAAAAACAAAAAAAACAGGAGTAGTGATCTTTCAGAACCAACCTACCAGAGATCCTGAAGTGTGGGGACCTCCTTCTCACCCCCACCCCCAGTACTGCCATTGCCAATTTTTTTTCCTGTGGTTTTATTTTGTGAAAATTTCCTTTTTTATTTAGTGATAACATATTTCCATATGAAGATGCTTGGATTGTTTGTAGTTGGAGTAGGGCCACACAGGGAAGGGAGATCTAGAATCTCCTTTGCTTGCTTCTGGTGGAGGAAGGGTTGCCTGGAAGTGTGTACAGGGTAATATGATTCCCCTGAAAGATATTCTTCAACCTCTTCCAAACCTCCTTTCTGAGACTTTACTCCACTTCTAGCATTTTCAGACAGATATTCAGAGGTAACTCCTGCCTCTTGCTTCAACTTTCCTTAAATTGTCTCTTTAGCTTTTTAAAAATAAGATTAAAATGTAAGATTATTAAGTAGCTAGAACTAGAGAACACAGCTACAAATCTAATATCTGCTATATAATTTTTCTTTAATCTTTGATGTTATTGGCATTTTGCAGGTCAATAGTATTCTCTCTCTCTCTCTCCATATATATGTATCTGTATAATTGACATACCTTTCTCTGGGTATTCCATGTATTGAAACAACTTTTAACATTTTTAGCAAAGCTTAGTCATGGATATCTATAGTGGGTTCCACTCTCACTGAAGACTTACTTCACATGTTACCTAAAAATGCAAAGGTAGTTTTTATAAAGTGAAGCACAACTGGAGCTAAGAGTAAGACCAGAGATGTCAACAGATTATTAACAGTGTAGAATCTTCTGTACTTTGCCATGCTTTGTCTTTCTTATGAAGTGTGATGATGACTTTCAGCCTATTAGATTATGTTCTCTTAGTTACATTTCAACTATATATAAATAAAGTCACCTAAGTCCAAAGCACCAGATTCAATCTTTCTAAAACATATGACCTCTCTTGAAGATATCTTGGCATGGTCCAATGGTTCTGGTAACCAAGCAGCCAATGTCCAAACTTTATGAGAATCAACTCTTCACAAACTTTACACCAAAACTTTCTTCATCTGGTACTCCTCCAAAATTTACCCCTTGCCCCAGCCACATGACTCTTATTATTTCCCCAATACAACTTAACATCATAGGTTTATGTGCTTTGTTCATGTTAACTCATCTTCATAGAGCCAGCTCTCCACAAACCCACTGTCCAGAATTTTAGCTTCTTATAGCTGTCTTTCTCTTGACCCTTTTCCTTCCTTTACCCTTCCTCTGGAATGCTATTGATCCCATTGTTTTTACACTTTAATGTTTGCTGGAGGTCAGATCAGAAACCATACCCAATTCATCATTGCATTTAGAATTCTTTTCCCCATGCCAGAACATAAAGTAGGCCACAAATGAATAACACATATTCTTCACATGAAGTAATTAATTTCGTAGTAGTGGGTTAGGAAAGTAAGGTTTATTTTTAATGTCATCTAGTAAGAAGTCAAAGAAAAACAACTGATAAAACATTAAATCAAAGAATTAAGATTCTGCTATCATCTTTGTATTTTATTATCATGGTCAGAAGATTGCTTCTGTGCCATCAAATTCACATGTGATTTCTGGCCCCCAAAAGCAGAGGGTGACAAAGATAATAGAACACTTTATCTCAGAACTCCTCAGTCTTGACACTGGTGTTATTTGGGACCGGTTCACTTGTGGGAAAGACTCTGCACATTGAGGATGTTTAGGCGTATGCATGGCCTTTACTCTACCCACCTGTCCTGTAACAAGATAACTATCTCCAGACATGCCAAGAGTCCCTGTGTGACTGTGGGTGAGAAGAATTGCTCTGGAGTGGGAAGGAAGAATCTGTTTCCTTCTTGCTCTTTTACATTGCATTTAGGTGCTAGTGAGGGCTGTTCTGAAGTAATAAATGAGTCTTTCTGGTATAAAGAAGGAAGATAGAGAGGAGAAGCACAAGAAGGATAAAAGGACGAACATCTCCACTCTTTTGTAGTGTGGTCCTTCTCCCGTGAACTTCCATTTTCATATTACGTTGGACACACGTCTAATGGCACTAAGGTGTCTGATGTTGGTATAAACATATTTTGGTGTATCTTTGATATCCTGAACAATTTCAGAATCTTTGAGGAGTATTGGATTTGAGGTTGAAAATTAATACTGTTTACTATATATAGAATAAATATGTAGGTAGAATTCATCTAAATGTTTCAGAAAGTGAGGAAGACAAGTGAATAGTGTTGTCACATGATAAATCTTGATGAATTAACCATGAAAATAGTTAGATGATAAGTGGGCAGAACAGAGAAGGTTTGTCTTCTTAACACTTTACTCCTCAGATCCTGCCACATCCTCCAGTCTATCAAGTAAAGCAATAAAGTTTACTGTTCATGTTTACAAACCAGGAAGTGGCCAATTATATGAAGAAGATCAAAGGAGATAAAAATGCAAATCTTTGGTTTAATATTCCTTTCCAATGCCTATATTTTAAAAGCTGTCATATGTTGGTGATAATAGTAGGTAAAATGATAGTCTCTTGGACAGACATAATAGCATGAACAGAAGCTAACCTTGAATCTGTGCTTCTTAACTGTTTACCTCAGTATGGTAATAAAGGATACACTTATAAGTAAGAAATATGCCTTACAAATACATATCAGGATTTCTATGGATGGCCAATCAACTTGTCCAATATTTTCTCCACTTATGCACATTTTATTTTCTATAAGTTCATTGGGAGCCAAGTTTTGTTCAGCTCTGTTCAACGTAGAGTTACAAAATATGGTGACTGTTGTGCATCTGTAACTGAGTTCCCAAGGACCTAAGTAAACAATTAGGGGTGTGGTTCAAGGGTGGAGCACTTGGTGTGCCTAGCATGAGTGAGTCCTTAAGTTCAACTACCAGTGCTCAAGGAAATAAAGGAATACAACAACAAGAAGTGCCCAATGAAGGCCTTTACAAGTAAGACTGCCACTCGAGACAGACAATGGTTCTGGAGGAATGCTGAGGTACGATTGGCCAATTCAGCGATTTAATGATATGAACTTCATCATACGTCAGCTGACTGCTTGGTCCTGCGACCAATGTGGCTATTGCAGAAGCAACCAAACATCTTTACACATCCACTCATCAAAAGGAGGGAACAGTCTTTCTCTCGTGGAAATTTCTAAGGTTATTAAGGAATGTTCTCTCAGGCGCTGTCAGCTGAGTTTCCTTATGCCCAATACACAAAAAGTAAAGTACATCTCACTCCTAACTAATAACTGACAAAAGGTAGGGGTTTGCATTCTCATGAAGATTCAGTCTTGTCCACTCGGGGGGAGACTGTGGCAGGCAGGCCTGCTTTTTTTTTTTTTGTGGAAGTGACAGTTGCCCTTAAGTCAGAGCAATGTTAGCTGAGAGCAAAGAGGCCATAAGTGTAAAACAGGCCAGCTAACAGGGGTGTCCACAACTGTTAAGCTTACTTTCTCAAATCTTCCATGAAGCAGAAGGCCTACATTAAAACCAAATACACAAAATGTAATCAAATGGAGTTTGCATACATGACCTTGAGTTAAATTCATATCAGACTGCAAGCTTATAAAATAGAATGCATGCATTTTCCCTGTGATGTTGTAGAGGTTTTTACATTTGTTTCTGTTTTTTTTTTAAAACAGAACTTGGAGAATTGAAAAGAGTGTACATGTATCCTGGATGGGAGAATGGTAAACACTAAACCATGATACACTGCACAAACAAATCCAAAAGTTTACCTCTCTACCAAAACTATAGTATATCATTAAATCAAAGCATGTCTTCCTTGCCAAATGGGTCATATGTCCTTATCTCTGTTTCTTACTAACCTGTTTTAGTAATCGTCTGAGAAATGACTGATTCTTTGGCCAGTTACTCTTTTGCATTTATTGAATATATTCAAAACTAGTGTAAGGGAATTTTTATGTATCTACAGACTTCTGAAAATTTTTGGAAAGAATTTTCTTTAAAGCACATGATATTTTGATAACTTGGTGGAGATAACAATGTATCACTTTCATTTCACTTCATTACCCTCTTGCATCCTTTCTGAACACTTGTAACTGCCTTTCTTTCCAAATGGTGTACTCTTATTTCTGTGTCTTGTTTATACCAAGTGGGATCTATTAGGGCTGTTTATGTTTATATGAACATGCGTGCAGCTATTTCTGGAGCACTGGTGACCTACCATATGCTACCCTTTGGAGAAAATGCCTAACACTCTTGTGTCAACTTTTAAATGGGGCAGGTTTACATTTAAACCATGTGTTCATGGGCATCTCACAAACAATGTGTTTTCCCCTAAAGACGGAAAACTTTATTTCAACATCTAACCTTATTTCAAGAAAAATCAGACAGTTTTGTGCTTTTCTTCATAACCACCACAAATTTACTCTATTTTATTATTAAAATAATTTTTAAGCTTTAACTTATCTTCAAGATTTTAATGTTTGGAGAAATTTTTATAAACTACTTCAAATTGTTTGGGAAAAGAGAAAGAATGTAGCAAATGTAAGTATATAGACATGTTACCACATATCATTCGAGAATTTTTCCCTGAATGTATATGTGTTTGAAATTTATTTGAGGTTATGCACAATAACTGCTAAGCTTATGATATGAGACATAAGAGAAGTAAAGAGATACCAGTGGTGCTTGAGTTATTTATTTTAAGAGGAATATATATATTGTAGTTTTCAGACAGATGGGAGGCTATATGTGAAAGTACAAATAAATAAACTGAGTTTATACTTTGCTCTATATTACACACGCAGACACACATGCACAGAAACACACACATGCACACACACACCTTTGAACATTTTGTCTTCTAAACTTGGGATATCAGATGCCTCATTCCTACATAGCAATTTTCACCAGATCTATAGTGTGTAAGAACTATAGGGAGAAGGCTGGGGTTGGAATCTCTCTCTCTTAGCTTCAAAGTGGATCTTGTTATGGATGTTGGCTGTCTCCTCAGTTTACCTTCAGTGTGTTACAATATTTTTCAGAGAGTGCCATAATTCTGGTGCAAATGTTCTGTTTCTGGGCTCCATGCCTAGAGCACTGTCCACCAGAGCCATCACCTCTGAACCGAGCCCCCTGCTTCGAAGGGAACTGGTTATGAATCAAATGTAAGATGATAATTAGTCACTCCATCTGTGTTTCAGATGGGGAACAGATGCTTTCCCCCTTTGCTTTAATGGAAAGTGTGTTTGAACGTAGCAGCGTTGTGAAGTAATTTTAAACAAATCCACACATTAGTGGACACTCTTATATACTGCATGTCAGAGGGTCGGAGTATGTTTTCTAGGCATTTGTCTAGACTTTTTTCATCTCAGCCTGTGCAGTTGCTTCCAAACCAACAAATCTACACTAAGATCACTATGATTAGTAACGTGAACCTAAGGTATTGCAAGCTTCTACAGTTTCTCCTGCGCCATAACACGTTTAATGCTGTTTAATAGACCAAATTTCACTAACACTAAAGAGTCCATCATAGGACATGCTATTTTCTATCTACTATAGAAAGGAGAAATTATCTAATTTAACAATTCTATAATGCTTTTCTCCCACTTAAAAACTTAGTGTTGTATTTCTCTAAAGAGAAATTTAAACTCCTATGTGTGTGTATATCTAAATTTCTCATATATATATGAATATATATAACTTACTTAGTTCTTTCTCTCTCTCTATATATATATACATATATATGTATATGTATACTTGTATACCAATCTTGTATATGTAAAAGGTATGCTACTTAAAAAAAACTATTAGACTATAAATTCAGAAGGTTTTATTCTATTTTGAATTCCACTCTTTGAAGTCATTTTGACTCAGTCACCAATTTCATATTTTCCCAGCCAGTAGGCTCTGTTTGCAATGCACCATTTCTGAAGAAGGCTTCCGAATTTTCCCAGGATTTTATTTCAATCACTTGTTACATTCTAATGGAGTTGATGCTGATGATTTGTTGATTTTATTGGAGTGTGACAGTGGTTGATTTTTCAGGTGGTAACCAGGACTCATATCTTAGCTGAATTGATCTAAAATGTTGGGAATGATGATGATCTGGTCATGTGAGAGATGTCCACTGTGAAGGACCAGCCTTTGTCAGTCACAACTCTCAGAGACTGAGGTCTTTCTTTTAGAAACCTTCTAAATTCTGAGGTTGCAAGAGACAGCCAATAATGCTGGTTAGTTTAGAAAAGAGAAAGGAGAAAGGGAAAAATGACCTAATCTCTATGGCTCAGGGAGGCCTCTCTGCAAAGTGATTGGAGAAGTTCAAGGTGACCCCTTTGTTTTCTTAAATGGTCTCAAGCAGCTTTTAGATTGCAATCACAGAGTTGTAAACATAGCCCTTTGTGCTGTAAATTAATGCTAATATGCACTAGCCCCTAGCCTGCTAGCCAGTAGGCTAGCCCCTGGGAGTTCAGCAGGCTAGCTTACTCCTTGGCTGGCTTTGCGAAGAATCTAGTATTGGGAGTCTGAACATAACACCTGGTTCATAAGTATATGGGAATAATAAAAGAGGGGGATGAGAACAGAGGGACTTTCCCACACAAAATCACACCAGAAAGAAAAAATGGATGAAGCCAGGATGCAAGGACAATTTTAATGTGGTGACCATTCTTTTTATACCCTGAGCAAGGGCTCTTTACATCAAGGAAAGAATTACTTCATAGTTAAAAGGCATTTATCACAAAGACAGATAAAACCATTGCAATAGGAGGGCACTTAACAATAACACATTTTAGTACTCAATTAAAATTTTGCTTTTCTATACATAAGTTAAGTTTAAGATGACAGTATATTATGTCAAACCTGACAAGGGATAAAGAATTACAACAATAGAGTTTGTGTATTTTGTCATTAAGATTTGTACTAATATTTAGGCATTTCTTGGTAGCCTCATTATATCCTAAGTTAATAGGAAGTTTAAAACCCTTAATTGGATTTATGGTTTGCATCTGGAGTCAGTCTTATCAACTCTAGAGTGAAAGCTTATCTGAGGTCATAAATCTATCTCAGGCCTGTCTCCTAATGAGATACACAATGTTTGCAAAGAAGATTTACTACATACAGCTATATGTTTTCTATCAACTATCTAACTTCTTCAATTTCTACAATTGTTTGGACTGAGTCAGGAAGTATGTAAAACTCTTATCAGGAATAATAATATCACCCTTATAGGACTCTGTGTGAAGTCTGTCCAAACATGAAGAGTGGCACTTAGCAATGAGGGAATCTTCACTCCATGTCAGTAATAACAGATAAAAGGAAAAGCTGGGTGTTAGCAAGAAGCAACTCTGGGGTGCATCTTTAGCGTAGACTTTGTAAAATGCTGGGTAGCTTTTTAGGAAGTTTACATGTTTATTGAGCTCCTTACTCAGAGAGCTTCTGACAGTGCTTGAAGACTATGTTAAGGGCCTAAGAATAGCAGATGGACATGAAGGGAGCATTCGGCTCCCGACAGTCCACAGTTTTCACATATGTAGTGTAGTACAGCTAGAACCCCTCTGCTACCTTGGACATAAATAACTAAATGATGCATCCTGGTTTTAGATATACTGAAGGGTTCCAGCTAATGAAGGAAAGAAACTACTGCTGCATATAGGTTCATTTCCAAAACATGAAGGTACAATTTTGATAATTAAACAAGTTATTTTATTATTCACCAAACATTTGGCTAAGAGATTATGACAGATCTCATAGGAAGTATGATTAGAATGATCCCTTATCATACTCATCCCTCATTGTGAGTTATAGAAAATAGAGCAAGTATTCCACTAGCATGAAAAAAAGGAAAGCAAATAAATAAGAAACTAACCACAGAAGAAGGAGCGCCGCATGTGAAAAGCATACTCTAATAACTGTTGAACAACACTCTCTTAATATGTCTGGGCCTTGATAGCAATGTTTAAGATGCTCATAAATAGATCTTAGCTCCTATATTTTTATATCTGTATTTGTGTGGGAATAGGTGCACGTAGATTCCAAGATCCAGAAAGTTATTCATGAGAGGGAAAGCAAATGGAAGAGGGATGAGTTAGAGCACACGTGATGTAATAGCAGAAGAGGGAATGCTGGATTGGAAGAGAGTATGTGGCAATGAGGGGTGGGAAATGGGGAGAGAAGGAAGAGGAAGGGTTAAAACAAATCAAAGGTGTATGATAACACCAACCATAAACAACACTTTTACTTTACATACTAAAATACAAACAAATATATAAACAATGGAACCAATTGAAATAAAAAGCTTTCTGCCTTTAAGTCCTTTCTTTGAAAGAGTGAAATAAGTAGACAAAGCCTATTTTTAATGGTTTAATTTATTATATAGTAAAGCTTGTATGTTATCTAGATATAAGAGTAGAGAGATGTTACTTTCAATTGATAAGATTAAAATATATAATATGTACTATATAACTTTAGTGGTTTACGAATTATTCCACCTTTAAATGTTTGCAAGTGTTTTTAGGTTTACAAATGCATGCATTATTTGCTTTCTCTCTCTTCTTTTTTCCTGTACTGGGCCTTGTGCTTGTTAGGCAGGTGCTCTGCTACTGAACTACAGCCCCAGCCTTGTGTTGCTCTTGAAAACAACTTTAAGATATGCAGAAGTTTCCCTAAAACAGAGTTAGAATTTAAATGCACTTCTCCTCAGACATATCAGATTAGAAAGATCACTGAATATCCCAGAGCCAGCTCTAGGATACAAAGGTGAGAAGAAAATGCATTTTCCATCAAGAACAAAGAAAAGTTCCAACGTAATTAACTATCACTATATATAAATGTTCTGCTTAAGAGGGAGCACTCAGTAAAAAGGAGAGAGAAAACTGGCAGGTAAAAATTAAATTTCCCTTTTTAAAATTTTATCTTTAGTCAACCATGTAGCAATGCTTTTGAAAGAGTGAGTAAAAGGGAGAGGTGTCTTCAGCTAGATAAGTCAGATGCTCCTATTTGTGGATGTATCTTGGCAGTACGTACTGTGCAATCCCACAGACAACTGTGTTTCATCTCTGTATTGTATTTGAAAATTGCTATGGCTCTTAGGTGGCCCAAGAGCTGGACACTTGCTTTCTGGTGAATAGCAAGCTCTCTAGGCAGGTGACACTCTCCTTCTCTGGTGGCCTCAGTCACAGCAGAGGAAGTACTGAGCTGTCATTTGTTTTGCTGACAAAGTGAGTTCATTTACAGAGCATGAAGAAAATTCTTTTTCCTTTTTTTACTTGGACTTGGTATTCCTCATGCACCCGCTAGTACAATCAAAATACTAGAAAGCAAAGGATTAGATGCAATACTGCTGAAAATAAAGTCTCACTGAATTATTAACTGTACTCTTTTAAACCTTTACTTTGGTCATTCTCTCCATATGGAGGTTATTGAAGATACTAGTTTTTAAGCTGCAGAATTTTATGTAATAGTTTATAATCTCAGAAACTAAATGCATTCATATTACAAATCACTTTTTTATAGCTAAGGAGACAAATCACAACTTTGACTTCAGGGACTCTGTAAGTTTAATAATTGTAATAATAAATTTAATTTCTATTCTAATAATAAATTGTAATGTATTATTGCAATTATATATTAATAGAATTAGTTTCCAAACATTTTAATTAATTTCCAATGGTCTTTCTAGCTAAAAGGCTGAAAGAGTCATTTTAAATGGGAACATTCATAGTTAATATGTTGTTAAATAGTGGACCACAGAAAAATAACTTGGTTAGTTTGCATAACAGTGGAATTTTACTTAAAGATATTGATCTATATATAAATATTTCATGCACTAATTTTTCAGGCAAGAGCATACACCAACACCAAATATTTTACATTTTAACTGCTGTAATGCATACAACTAATTGTGTAGGAAATATTTTTCAGAACTGATAAAGAGGGGAGTTATACTTTTAGGAAGGTCTAGCAAAGATGTTACTTATGGGAGATTGGGATATACATAAACAGTAAAAAGGGGGGGGAGGTGTCAGATAACTTCAAGTGTCTCCTTAGAAACCTGAGAAGAAGAGACCTCAGCTAAGGTACTAGCTCCACCCCGTTAGTCTGGGGTTATATCTGTGGAAGACCCCAACCCACTGTAGGTCGTACTACCCATCCCTAGGCATGTTGACCTGGGCAGTATAAGAAAGAGAGCCAAACAGGAGCACAGGAGCGGCTTTCCTTTCCAGTCTCTGCTTCCAGGTCCCTACCTTGAGTTCCTACCTTGGGTTCTCTTGATGATGCATAGCAAGCCTGAAAACCAAATAAATCCTGTCCACCCCAAGCCAGTTTTTGTCTTTTTGTCAGTATTTTCTCACAGCACCAGAATGCAAACATGAAGAGAGCATTCCTTACACCACAATCTTGCCTGGCCTTTCCTGCCACTTCCCCTTCCCTAGGCAATTATGAGAGGAATCCTACATCCAAGTAAACATCTTCTTTTCCATATTCCCCTGCAACACTGTCATCCTTCAATTAATCCTTCCACATCTTCTGATTGCAAGATGTTCATAAGAAAAATGTTCTATTTCCTTTCAAAAGAGAATCTTTGGTTGGGAAAAATCTTCCTTTTAATGCCCAATGATGATAGCTGCCATTTCTTTAGAAAATGTATCCTTTTTAAAGGTCCATGGGGTGCAATGTAAAGTGAGATATGTATTTATGTTTCTACTGAATTGCACATTAAATCAGCATGTACATCTTGACTTTGTGCTAATCCATTCTGTGAAGACAGTGGCTCATCTGAGGACAGGTAGTTAGAATAACCAGGTCCTGGAGAGTAGAGGGAGCCAATCAGAAGACAGTGAGCATAGACATAATTTGCCACGGACAGGTGTATTATGATACTACTAGTCAGAGATACTTGGGAATAGTCCAAGTATTCATTTTGAAATGTTCTTGCCTGGTCTAGTCTTCTCTAAAACTCTGGAGAGTCATAGAGAAATGTCGCTATTGGACATGCTGTATGCCATACTCACCAGAGAAAGAAAGAGTGAAATGGTGCCGCAGAGAATAAACAGCAGAACTGCTCTAGATAGGGAGGAGGGAGGGGAGGCAGGTGGAGAGAGGGAGAGAATCTTTAAGATAACAGCATATCACTTCTTTCTCCTAATGCTCCAAAGCTTCTAAACAGTAACATGCCTGTATGTTCATAAACGTAAATCTATCCAGCTATTTACCTGATTTAATTGAAAGTTCCAGGTGAATGCTCACATGAGAAACAAGCAGCAAGCACTTAGAAGGTTATTCATATTCTCAAAGACAAGAAAGGAGTAAGATGCTAGCAAATGTACAAGTCACAAGGAAAATAAATTCTTATTTAGCCCTTGGCCTATACTTCGTGCATATTCTCATGAATGTTATTTCTTGCTCTTGTTTCCTTACTTTCCAATCCCTGTAGTTGGTAAAGGATCTTTGACAAATGGCACTATTCTCTAACTAATTTAAAATGCTTCATTGAATCCTTGGACTGTTGGGAAAGCCCCATTCCAAGTGTCAGCAGCTGGCACTGCAGCACAAAAAAAGTTTGCAGGGACATTTCCCTTCCCAGGCTATAGATAATTTAAGAAGCAGAGGTTTGAAGGGGAAGGACAGGAAGGACAGTCAGTTTCAACAGAGGCCATTTGCAGGGATATCAAGCCTAGGTTAAAACCCTGTGGTTTCTAGAAGAATCGCTTCCCTGACCCAGACATGGTCCAAAGCAGAGTCTCAGGGGAGGACTGGAGATTGAGGAATCAGGGCATGAGAAATAAGACTGAAGAAATGAGTTAGGCTAAGAGAAAACAAGTTCGCTCTGCTGTTCCATGTAACTCTGTAGGCGGTACTGATGTAAGGTGGGTAATAATATCTGTATAATTTCCAACTTTCTTGGATCTACACTCTCCATTTGCGAAATAGAATCGACAATGCCAGCTTCATAAGGCTGTTATGGAACTAAGTGAAATAATGCACTGTGGCACCTCTCTTGGCTTGTAAAATCCATTAACAAGTGTTCACATTGGCATGATTACCCTCCTCACATGTAACAGAAACATTCTGATCACTTACCAATAATTGCTTACTTGTGCATTTCCAGACAGGTTCTTACTATGTTGCTCAGGTTGGTCTTGAAGTGCTGGGCTCAAGGGTGACTCTTGCCCTAGTTCTTCATCCGCCGCCTGTATAACAGGTCAGATATGATACCAGGTACAGAGGGGAAAGCAAGAATAAGAAAGGCATCCAGTGTTGTCTGAAATTGCTGCTGCTTCTCCACCTGTTCTTCCTCCTCCACTTCCTCCTCTTTTCTCTTCTTCCTCCTCCTTCTCTTCTTCCTCCTCCCCATTTGTCTCCTCCTTTTATTTCTTCTCCTTCTCCTCTTGTCTTCTTCCTTTTGCACAAAGCTCTTTAAAATCTAATGTTTTTCGTAATGCAGGGAAGGTATGGCTGTTGTTACTTCACTTACACATAGAAAGAAAGACGAAGTATTTAGAAATGGTGAAATTGGCAGCTTAAAAAATTGAGAATTCTGTGAGCATTAGAATGTGAAAACATTTGAGTCATAGACTTGCTAAGGAATGAGTGTTTAATAGGCACCTTTGTAAAATCCTTAAACTAAGCCACATCATTTTCTATACATACTTGAATCTCTTAATTATAAAGCAACTTTTATTCTAAATAAAGTATTTCCCCTCAATGTTAGTCATACCTTGAAAAATTAAGTTTATCCTGAAGTTTCTCTTTCTTTTTTCTTTTTGCATTTCAGTTCTGATTTTGAAACTGGCATACTCTGTACAGAAAAGATTGCATTAAAGCTAATGTTTATGCTTGCACATAATCCCACACTTTCAAGGCAACACTTAAAATATTCAGAAGAGCTTCACAAGAGGGAGTAGTTTAATTCTGTTGTTGACTCAGAGCCATTGTTCTTCACAGTTACAGCTCCGTTGGCATAGGCCACATATGGTCACTTGTTTTCTCAGTGTGCAGAGCGATAATGTATTAACATTCTGGCTGTGGCAAAGGCTGTGCTGTGCTTTAAGCATGGCTGAGGGAAGGTGTGCTGTCTCTTGCTAGGAAATCCAGCACTGGAGATCAGCATGGGAATGCCGGAAGACTGCTTTAGCCTGACTATTGTGATGTGACACTGTGACAACTGACCGAGTAGCATTAGAGAAGTCCCTTTCAATCCCTAGCTGCTTGTAGTAGGGCTTAGCTAGAAGGAATAGTCACAAGAGACAGCTGTTTATTTCTGCCACGGGAGGGGACCTGGCCAGCACCTTCCACCACTGACATTTGCAGAGTCTACTCCAGAGCCCTCTGTTTTGTGGAACAGACGTTTTACGAGCCCCACATTTGCTCTGAACTGCTGCTGCGCTTTCCACAGGTCAACTGGGCTAGGGACTGATGGCTGTGTTGAGGTCCATTAGAAAAGCTTAAGTACTTTCATAGGTCATTAGTGATTTCTGTAACAAGGAGCTGGTGCTTGGAAGGGATTGGTAAGGATGATTGCTTTTAAAACTTTGAGGTTGTTTGGTGGGCATGAACTAAAAATCAAAGGGCAGAGGAGCTCTCATCTGTTCCCCAAGTTATAAAAAGATTGAATAAGGGCTTCAACCCTCATCCTACTCCATGTGGAGGTGCATCCCCAGAGGTGTTCCTAGTGATACAAGCTTAGAGAGAATCTCCTTATTGTTCCCTGATAGGTTGGTTTTCGTGGTTGTGGATACAAATACTAATCATAGAGGCAGCACCAGAGGGAGCCACTTACGTGTCTTTGTCTCAGGTTGATGTGAAGTTGACAACAAGGATCAAAATGCAAAAATGATTGTAGTTTCTGAGAAATAAGGGCAAAGAAATAGATACATAAAATCTAATTGCTGCAGTTCTAAATTCTGGACCAAAGGCTATCACTTCACTTTGCGCACTTGAAATATTTGTGAATGGTAATTGCCTGGCTGCAATCCAGAAGGTAAATGATATTTCAAAATGTAAGAAGTATTGTCCCTTTGCAGAATACTATCAGCAACTTTGTGTTTCTGAAACTTGTGCCAATTTTGATTTTTTTTGTAATGTAAATGATGGGACCAGAAATAAACTTGAAGAATAAAGCTCTTTAGGCATTTCAATACTCCAATGCCCTAAAGACACAGATACACATAAGCACACAGTGCTTTGTCATGCACACATGTATGTGCACATGTTTGCACTGGTGAATTTATTATAAACAGTTGCTGTAAAGACAACAGATTAGCTTGTCTTCAGATTTTATAACAGGGAAGAAAAAAAAAAAACAGTCCACAGTGGGTGGGAGAATAAAATAGAAAACTCATCTGGGCATTGTGATTAATGCCTGTAATTTCAGCAATTGGGAAGCTTCAGCTGGTGGAGGTTTCAGAATTAGAGGACAGCCTGGGCTATGAGCAGAGATTGTCTCAAAAACCGACAAGCAAATGAAAGAAGAAGGCACACATCTTTATCAGCACACAGTAATAATCAAATACCCACAGTACTAGACAACACGGCCACGCTGGTAATTCCAAATGTCTTTCTCTGGACAGAAGTCCTTAGGTCTTCTGAACATTTCATACCCAGTTCACCAAGTCACAAAATAAGCAGAGTTGCCATAGCTTTTCTTTTCTTTTTTTTTTTTTTAAAGATTTATTTATTTTGTATACAGTGTTCTGTCTGCAGGTATATCTGCAGGCCAGAAGAGGGCACCAGATTTCATTATGGATGGTTGTGAGCCACCATGTGGTTGCTGGGAATTGAACTCATGACCTCTGGAAGAGCAGCCAGTGCTCTTAACCGCTGAGCCATCTCTCCAGCCCTGCCATAGCTTTTCTTTGAGCAAAAGATTTATTTGTAATACTCCTCAGTACCCTACCTTTGTCAACATCTGGTGAACACACAATCACAGGGCACAAGGTCTCTATCAAAGATAATGATCTCTGTTGCCTCCTGGCATGGCACTTGTTGACTTGTTTATGTGATGTTTGCAGTACATAACACTGACAGCTTTTTTAGGTCCCTTTATTTGCTAAGGTTTTTCTCTTCAGGCAAGTATGTGGCTGTTCGTGGCTCATGAAGAAGAAGGAAATGAGCAAACATGACTTGCTCTTAATCTCTGGTAGTATTTATCCTTCTTTCTTCACAGAAGTTATTGTCTTCCTGAAAACATATCCCCCACTCTCTGCTCACATATAATCTACTTTTGAGGAAATAGATGGGATGGTAATTGGAGAGTAAAATGTAATTCTATTCCAATGTCTTTCTGTCTCTGTGATTTTAAATCTATATCTATATATAAAGAACTCATGCCGCTTCATTTTGTTTTGTCTTATCTGAAGAAAGAAGCATCTCAGATGACATACTAATGTCATCTACGGGTATATATATATATGTACATATATATATGTATGTGTGTGTATTCATCTGTGCCCTTATATTCATCCACATATCTTTTTCCATCTGTCCTTCTATCCATTGTCAACTTTTCTAATCTTCAAATAATACTTCTCAATCTGCACAAGGGGAAAGAATCAAACAATTAACCCAAGGAATTTTCTACCTCCTAGGAACCTAGGGGTGTTTATTATACTCTGAAAACATTGATCCGTAGATGTCTTGGAGGGTTCTGGCTGGGGGCAGGAGATTGAGTAGGAAGACCTGACATTAGTTAACCTTCCTGCTTCATAAGCAGACAATTTCAAAGCCCCTTATGCATGGAAGTGAATGGCTGGATGGAGAATGTAGACTAGTGATGGAGTAGAAGTGACAGTTTGAACACTGTCAAAGGTAGAAATGATGCTATTTTCATACTCACTGTTTTTTTTTGTAGAATCATTAAAGGTAATTTTTATTTTATTTATTTTTAATACATACTTCTTTTTAGTTCTCTGAGCATTTCATACAGTGTATTTTGATGATATTCAGCCCTCTCAAAACTCCTCCAATAGCCACCTCCTCTTCCAATCCCACCAAACTTGGTGTCCTCATTTCTTAAATGACCCATTTAGTCCAATTAGTACTGGATATATACTCTTAAATGTGTGACCATTCATTGAAGTGTGTTTTACTATCAGAGACTATATTCTTTTTTTTCCTTTTTTTAAATTTCTTTTTTATTTCTTCAAGTTATATCTCAATCACAATCCCCTCCCTACTGTCCCCTCTGGTCCCACCCTCCCACCCTCTTCCCCCCTCAAAGCCCTCCATACACTTCCTTTTTTTTAAGTTTAAGGTATATCTTTTCCCCCCCAACAGCTCCCCCCTTTCAATCCAACAAATGGTTCTTTCTCTTATAACCACAAAATAATACAAAACAACACAAATAATTAGGCCACAATTATGAGAGTTATAGGGCTTTGCATACATCCCCAGTGTCCAGCAGAGACTATATATATATCTATTTTTGTTAGCACCCAGAGACACAGAAACAGAAAATGGGAGCGGTCACCCACAAGGTCATCATGGAGAGAACTATTTTTAACAGGTTTTTTTTTTCAGTTTTAAATATTGGCCCTCTGTATATATATATATATATATATATATATATATATATATACACACACAAATATACATGTGTAATGTTTTCTTCCTTTCTCCTTCAGCAAATCCTACCGGTGTGTGCCACCACAACCGGCATTTTCTTCCTTTCTCTATGAATGATTTTAAGACGATTGAGCAATATAATTCATATATGACAACCTTTTTCCATAAAAAAATATATGTTGGACCTTTTTCTATGATAAAGTATATATTCATATTTTGACTCTAAGGCATACATTTTATTTGTCCAATTCTCTACTAGTGAAGATACTTAGTTTTATTTAAATTATTTGACATTAAATGCAAAGTTGTATGAATGCTTAATGTTGCTGTTTATTACATACAGTATTTCTTTTTTTAACATTTATTTATTATTTCAGGTTACATCTCCAGCTCAGTGCCCTCTTTCTACCCCTCCCAGTCCTTCCCTCCTACCCTCTACCCCCTATCCCTTCCATCACACTCCTCTGGAGTGGACTGTCCCTACATAACAGTCACCAGCCCCATTTCAGCAGTCGTATGAGGGCCAAGAGCCTCCTCATACACTGGGGGCCTACAAGGCAGCACCACTAGGGCAAAGTGTCTCATTGATAGGAAAAAAGTCTATGTCCATGTTCCCTTTGCTGCATTGGTTGTAGTACAGATATCCTGTACTATATAGTTAAAATCCGACTATAAGTGAATAGATGCACTGCATCCTTCTGATTCTGGGTTAGCTCACTCAGAATGAGCTTCTCTAGTTCTATCCATTTAGCTGCAAAATGCATGATTTCATTGTTTCTGATGGCTGAGTAGTATTCCCTTGTGTAGATGTACCAGGGTTTTTAATCCATTCTTTGGTAAATGGACATCTGGGTTCTTAATGAAACCTACCTCTCTCTCTCCTGATAACTATCAACTACCAATAGGTCCAAAGCTAGAGGTGGGGCTTCATGACCTATTCCATGATAAAATTTAATCTGACTTGAGTTTGGACAAGTATTTTACATGCTGTTACAAGTGTGGGGAGTTCATGCGTGAAAATGTGTCCGGAAAACATTGTTTTATTATAGCTATCCACAGCCTCTGGCTTTGCAGTATTTCACCCCTTCTTCTGAAATGGTAGCTGAGCATTGGAAAGGGGGAGTCGTTATAGACATTATATTTAGGGTTAAGCTCTCTGCAGTCTTTTACTCTCTATACCTTGAATAATTGTGGGTCTCTGTGTTAGTTTCCATGTACTGAAGAAAGAAGCATCTTAGATGACATTCGAGAGATGCCCTAACCTATGGGTATAATGATGTCATTAGGTGTCAGTTTAATGATATATCCCTTTCACAAAGTAAAGGTATTATATGTTGTCTCTTAGAGCTCATGGCCCATTTAGCCACACACTTTTGGCCTAATAACAGTTCCAAGTATGGATTTCATCTTGTTTATTGACCCTTAAATACAACCAGGAAGTGGTTGGTTACTAAATCCCATGATCTCCAAGTCATAGTGTGCATATATTGCCAGGCAAGTGATTATTGTAGCCTGACTGAGTCATAGCTGAGTAAGACTGATGATTACTCTTCTCCTCTGGTACTGTGCATAGCACCTTCCAGCTCTACGGAAACTAACCAGTAGCCATGGAACTTGCAGGTCAGTACCAGCTTAATCTCTCTGTGTTCTACGAATCAAATATGTGTTGTCTTTAGCAATAGCATCTTAATGTGCAGTTCCGGAGAATAAGCAGGAGCATAAAAAAAAAAAAAAAACCTGTACTATTTAAAGGTCCATGGGAGGCCATGGGTCACCAACTCCAAAAGAAGTGACCCATCTCATCACTGGGCTTTTCCTTAGCCTATGGTATCTAGTTCGTCCATTGACGTCCTGTTATAAGATAGCTCCATTTAATTTCCTTTATAAGTGTATGTGCCTATGTTTCAGAAGCTACAGCAGGAGTAGTTTTTCATGTGACTTTTTCAAAGGCCTGTGGTTTTGTTGTTGCTCCTTGGATTTCCCCCTCACCCTTCCCTCCCACCCCCTTTCCTCTTTCACACACTCTGTTCCATTTTTCCCTTTCCTCACCTTCATATCATTGTGCTCTTCCTTTAGTCCCTTGAAATAAGTGCTAGTGCAGCCCCTTACTATTTTTGTGATCTCTAGGGGTGTTGAAGTGAAAAACACATATCTAGAGATTCAAAGCTTACATCTACATATGAGAAAATATGTAACATTTATGTTTCTAGTTGTGGCTTTCCTACAGAATAGGAAAAAAAAATCTTTACCAGCTACACACACACACACACACACACACACACACACACACACACCAAACAAATCATATTCAAACCAAACCAAAAGCCCTAAACACCAATAAACAAACAACCCAATTAAAAATGGGGCATGGAACTAAATATATCTCTCATAGGATGAAATACAAATGGTTGAGAAATACTGATTCAATGTTCAACATATTTATCAATTAGATAAAAGCAAATTAAAACTACTTTGAGATTTCATCCTACCCCAGTTGGCATGTCTAAGATCCCCAAAACAAATGGTGGCCTTTGCTGATATGCTGTAAAGAAGGAGGCACTCTTCTTCACTGTCGGTGGATGTACAAACTGGTATAACCAATATGGAAATCTTTAAAAAGTTAGAGATAGATTTCTCATTCTGAGGCATATACCAAAGGGTTCTGTATTCTAGTACAGAAATATTTGATCATCCATGTTCATTGGGGTTTTATTCACAATAGCCAGGAAATGAAAACAGACCAGATTCTCAGTGGATGAGTGGATAATAAAAATGTGGTACATTTTGCACAATGGGATGTTACTCAGCTTTTTAGAAATATGAATTTCAGAGGAAGATAAAAAGGAACTAGAAGCAACCATTGTGGAATGAAGTACGATGACAAGAACAGAATGGGGGCTTGGAGAGGAGAATGGCACAGAAGAGACATGCAATGATTACCTTCAGTTTCCTTTGGAGCCCTGTCTACAGCTTCTTCATTGCTCTATTGTCTTCTTATAGGAAAGAGGTGGCACTGTGTGTGAGAAAGGATATGTTACATATTTGCATTTATTGCATATGAGAATCTACAAAGGGCAGAAGGAAACCCAGTCCTCCTTGCAGGAGTGACTAGAAGGCAATATTTGAACTGTTTTAGAAAGGGGAGGGTCCCCAGGGAGAAACAATATCAATGAACTGCAGGGGTCAATAGCACTTCCTTGTAATCTTTCCAAAATTCCCTCTGCATTTCTTTTCTTTCTTTTCTTTTTTCTTTTTTTTTTTAAATAGAAGAAACCATGATTATCATTGGGCATTTGAGTCCAGACAGATTTTGAAATGCGTTCTCTGCATTTCTTTAGCAGAGGGTACATGGAGGCAGGTTGCCGCTCATTCTCATACCTTAGATGAAAAACAAACACAGAAAACAAAAAGTAGAAACCAGAACTCCACTGAATGTTTTGTAACTTCTTGTTAGTTTCATCATCTCTTTGTTTTCCCTTCATATTTAGCACTAAATGGCAGTAAATAAAAGGAACAAAACACTGATTTAATTGGGAAGAAAAATCTCACCTTGACGTCAGATTTGGAGGAACAGTAGCTCTGAACTGAAGAGTATGTTGGAAGGCTCAACAGGGTATCCCATCTGAAAAGACAAATGATAGGAAGAATGCATGTCTGAGTTGAGAAGCATCCATTACCTCCTGCCATCTCATTAGATCCAAACAGCAGCTCCCACATAACAGGGAAATATAAATTTTCCCACTTTGCCCTTGACAAAGGAGGGTTTTTGCTGAAAGCATATGCCACTGAGTTACTGCAATTATGTAGATGAATGTTACATCACACAAAGTACTCAGAGGCTCTGAGATGTCCTCATCTGAATAGCTCTATCCTAGAAGACTACCTAAAACCTGACACTGATGCATCAAAACCAGAATTCATGAAAAAATCAAGATAAGAACAGAAGAGAACACTGGAGGAAAGCAGAAATTTTGGCTTTTGGTTTCATGCATGTCAAACAAAGGACACTTGAAGAACTAAAAAACTACATTGGTGTTGCAAACTCCTGTAGCTAAAGGGTGATTTCAAATGTTTGGATTTGACATTCTGCCAAATAATTACAGTAACCAGTGGTATAGGGCTTAATTCTGGGCCTTCGAGCGATGCTTTCAGCAAAAGCCTCCTTTTTCAAATAATTTAAATCTAATGAGATGTCAGGGGGAAAGAGGGAATGATTATTTAGGGTAACTGACAGGCATTGTGTTTTTCTCTTGTCATCAATTTTTAATTCCTCAACAAGTAGTTTAGCAGTATCAAGACAAGTATTGATGTTTTTGAGAATAAACGGGAAGGAAAAGAGTGTGAGGTAAGGCATAGCATGCTGGTCCTGAAGCTGATGATATTGCTATGAGTTGATAAAGATAAATTTCAGCTTTGCCATATGCCAGTGACTGCTGGAGACCACTTAAACTGCCAAAGTCTCAATATTTTTATTTATAAAATAGGAAAAAATAATACAATCTCAAATTTTATATGGCATTTGAAAGCATCAAATCAGAGTCTGAACATATATTTCATTTCTTGATGTATGTACATATTTATTTATATGATCTCATGTGGCCCAGGCTAGCCTTAGCTTGCTATGTAGCAGAGGAGGACCTTAAACTTTTGGTCCTCTTGTCTTCACCTCCAAAGTGCTAGGGTCATATGCCTGCACTAACAAGTCTGATTATACGATGCTGGGGAATTAATCCAGGGTTACGCAGGCTATGAAAGTATTCTACCAACTGAGTTACACATGCTCCTCTTAACAAGTCCTGTAGAAACACAGACTACTGCTGAGTATAGCAGAACAACAGTCAAAAACTGGATGGGCCACATAGAATGTGGAGCCTGTGTATGACTCCCAAATCTGCTATGAATTTAATTTTCCTCTTGAGTCCTCAATTTCCTTATTTGAGAGGTGGGATAAGGACAGTTCTGCCTTAGACATTTCAGGCAATGAAGTAAAATACATTCACTGACCTAGGTGAAGAGCCCAATACAAAGTGAGAGTGTGGAGATGAAATCAAGATGAACTACTACCAGGTGTAATGATTGTGGTTAAAACCACTGAGTTTATTTATCATAAACCCATGAACTTCACGGAGATGCACCTCAAGACCCAGCATGGTTTCTGCATATCATATAAGCTTTTCTGAGTTTGTTCTTTGAAGTTAAAAAGGACTGAAATTCTAAGCCATATAACTCTTATAATCGTGGCCTATTTACTTCTGTTGTTTTGTATTGTATTTATAGTTATAAGAAAAAGAACCATTATTTGGACTGAAAGGGAGAGCAGTTGGGGGGAAAAATAAACACCTTAAACTAAAAAAAAAAAAAAAAAAAAAAGAGGGGGGGAGGAGGGGGGGGCGGAGGGGGGGGAGGGGGGAGGGGGGGGACTGGGGGGGGGAGTAGGGAGGGGATTGTGATTGAGATGTAACTTGAAGAAATAAAAAATAAATTATTAAAAAAAAAGGACTGAAATCCATGTAGTTTACAAATGCTGACATATAAGAATTAGATTTATACATTTTTTCACTTTAGAAAAATTGATGACATAATTTGTATATGTTTTGGGAAAATTTATCTGTCTGTTATCTATTATATCTATCTATCATCTACTATGTTATAAATCTATGTTCTATTTATCACCTATCTAGCTGCTATCTGTTATCTATCATCTTTGTCTTTTCAAATCATCTTTTTTTATGGAACATATTGCCAGGAGGATATCAACAGATCTGCTAGACTGCAATAAGGGAATCCCGATGACCTCTCTCCCGTTCTATGTCCTCAACCATGTTTGACATCAGGGGCAGCAACACTCACAGCTCACAGATGGTGGCAAAAGAAGGCAACAGTGTTTTTTGTTTTCTTTGTTTTAATTGTCCTTTTTCTTCTCTCTGCTATTGTCTGCTGGTTTTTCTTCTTTACTAAGTCATATTACATTAAACTCATTCCTTCCTTTATTCTATCACTAACGTTTCTCAAAAATCATTATTATATCATTTATGTTTTGAATACTTAATATCTATTACCACTTGCTCAGTTTTTTTTCTTATGCCTTTCACATATCAGCAGAGTATGCTTCAGAGCATAGTGGATGCAATATTTAGTGTCTTCACCTTTATTGGCTCTTCTGAACCATGGCCTCAGCCACTGCTTCCTGAAGCGAATGTCCATGGAGCTATAGGAATAGCCTGGCTCACCCTTTGCTTCCTTGAAGGTCAGTGACATAACATAGCTTCTTAAAGGGTTCTGGAGCTTGGAATACAACAAGTTCTGCTTCTGGAATCTGCAAAAGCATACCAAGAAAGATGTCTACTATTGCACAGAAATTGAAGTTTTGAGATCTAGTGGCAAATGAGTGAGATAGTGCTGCATGCCCTCCTCCTGTTCATATCCCACCAGTCATCTGTGCTATGCTGCAAACATCTCTTTTCTCTATCACCATGTCTGCCCTGACACTGGGTGCTTTATTGTCCCAACACCTTTCCTGACTTGCCCTGCAACAGGGCTTCCTCCTCTAATAGCACTGTATGCCAATGCAACCCATATCTAGTATCATCTGAAATTTATGAAGAGAGGATTTGTGGCTTTTACCCCGATGTTTCCAGTATCAAGTGAATCAAACGCTGGACCAAACTTGGAAATCTTCTTGCTCTTGCTCAGATAAGATATTCAGACAAGCAAAAGAATGGCCCAGATCTGAAAACTGTGGAGTTGTCCTAGAGCAGCTAGGAAGGGGTGCTGTCAGTCTTGCATGAATGCACTTTAGAATCAAGTAGTAATGGACTCAAATGAGGTTGGTTTGAGACATTTCATCATCTCAGATAAATTAACTAATTTTGGACATCAGTTTTTGCTTCTGCACTTACATTAGTAGGTGCTCAATTTGTTGAGATAGAATTAACTTGAGAAAAATTTGTGTTTTGTACTTTCAAATTTTCCCAGATAGATATTGACTTGTTCGCTCACAAAATCAGTTTTATATCCCACCAGCTCCATTTGAAGCGAACAGTTTGAAGTGGCTCAACCTTTTCTTTTATTCTTGTAACTCATTCCTTATCGCTAGATCACAAAACTTTAATTTCTGTGTAATAGCAGACATCTTTGTTGATATGCTTTTGTGAATTCCAGAAGACTCTTTCATACTTCATCCTTTTCAATTTTGATTTTTCTCCTTTGCTCATATATCCCTACTTCCTAAGATTATTGTACTGCAAGTAATTTAAACATCGAACTGGAATCTTTTTTAAAATGGTTGCTCAAAATTTAATAAAGGGAGCTGGAGAGGTGACTCAGCAGTAAAGCATGCTTGTTTCTTGTGATAGCTAATCTTGCTTGTCAACTTGAAGAACCTGGGAAGAAGAGCACTCAGCAGAGGAATTGCCTTCATCAGACTGCTGTGTGGGCATATCTGTGGGGCTTTTTTAAAGTTGCTAATTGGTGTAAGAGAGCCCAGCTCATTGGAGATGGTAACATCATCTATCTAGGCAGGTAACCAAGTGCTATATAAAAAAGGTAGCTGAATATGAGCCACAAAAGAGGCGGGTAGCATTCTTCTGTGTTTCTGCTTCAGTTCCTGCCTTGGCTTCCCCCAATGAGGGTCAGAAACTTGGAAACTAAAATAAACCCTGTGTTCTCCAAATCACTTTAACTCATAGTTTATCACGAAAAAATAGCAAAAAAAAAAAAAAAAAAAAAAAAAACTTTCCCCAGAGGATCCGTATTTGGTTCCCAGAACCCACATTGGGTGGATCACAATTCCCTTTAACTCTAGTTTCACAGCATCTGGTGCCATCTTCTAGCTTCTGGTCACACCTACACTTGTGTGCACAGCATATCCCCATAGATACACATATAAAATATGTCTTTAAGCATACAGCAGAGAATGAACATATTTTTTTTATTATGATTCAGGCTGTTTGAGTCATGGGCATGTTCATATAAAGACTGCATTGCAATTAAACAGATACAGTGTTTTAGAATTTGTTACTATCAATCCAGTGGTATTTCAGCCAAAGAAAAAGTTGTTCACTGTGAAAGGAGAGGCATGGGGGATAGAATGAGTGGGAGAAATTGACTATATTTTTGCAGTAAGATGAATTCATTAATTCCTTTAGGAGTATTTATTCTGTTAGAATGAGTACTAGGTTTTGGTCACATTGAGGAGTAGAATGCAAATTCCTTTGCTCATGACATTTGCATTCTGTTTTAGGAAAGATGGATTGTGAACAAGCTAATAAATGATTTATGTAAGTGGTGGGTTTGGGGGGGATTGCTCAGTATGTAAATCACCTGTTGTGCAAATATAGGAACCTGAGTTTGGATCCCTAGAACCCATATAAAAGTAAATTTGGTAATGCACAGCTGTAATCCCTGTATTCCTGTGATGAGACAGGAGACAGACATAGGAGAATCCTGGAAAGCTTGCAGGTAGCTAAGCTAGGGCACACATAGGTAAATGACATGAAGCCCCATCTCAAAAAAAAAAAAAAAAGGTGGAAGGCAAAATTGGTAGTCAAGGTTGCCTTGTGACCTCCATAATGCACTGTTTGCACCCACACATAATGAATATACACATGCCATGATTCACAATGTGTAATCACACTGTACACACATCATACATATACACTCATCATATACATATGAGGAGATAGTAATGGAGGTGGGAGAGGGCTAAAAGGAAATAAAGGAGATGAGTATGGTCAGAATGCATATTGACATGTATGAAATTATCAAAGGCTGGATTTAATTTGAAACTATTTTTGGAAAGATTATAGATGGTAGAGAGAAAGCAGTAAAGCTAGGAGGAGCCGTGGATAATATTCTGTGCAGTCTAGGAAGAAGCCAGTGACTAGAGAGGGCACCTAAAGATGGCAGGGAGTGAGGTGCACATGTGTTAGGGGAGCTCATCAGGTGAATGGAGCAGCTAACTCCCTGCAGTGAACAAGTGTCCCATGTGTTTGGGAATACATGGCAAATGACCACCCTGCCCTCTTAGGCCCTTGTAAGGGGTTTCACTTTTATTCATATTTAGATGAGCCAAAATCTTTAAGAAAGAGTAATTCTGGCTGTTGTGTTGGTAGTAGTGTGAGGAGGTAATATTTTGGGAGAGCAGGCCAGTTATGATTATACTGCACTTACCAAAGGGAAAAAAATCATCTATTTTATTGGAATGCCAGTGCAGACACAGTAAAATGTGACTAGATCCTGGAAATATGCTGAGAATAGAGCCTACAGGATTTGCTTGGATTGAAAATAGATTCGGAACAAATATTTGATTCCAGGGTGATGCTGAAGCTTTTGGCCTAAGAAAATGAAAGGATGGGCCTTCAGTCACATCCAGGCAGAAGGCTGAGGGAGGAGCAGGTTTTAAGCGGATATTGGAAGTTCAGTTTGGAATGTGCCAGCTTTGTGTGGATCTTTTAGGAATGTAACCAGAGGTGTGTGCTAAGCAGCTGGACAAAGGAATTTAGAATCCAGAGAAGTCAAAGCTGATATATGTACTTAGGGGAAGCTAGCACAAAACAATATTGAAGCCAGCACTCTAGGTTAAGCCTCTGAGAGTTTAAACATGGATGGCTGTTCAAGACCACATTTCATCTTCCAAATGATGAAACTATCACATTTTATGCAAGCTCCTGGATACTACTGCCCTTCTTTCTTTGCCCTTCTTTCTTCATCTGTGAAATAAATACATCCTCATCGGCTGAAATTACATAATGAAGTAATGTATGCAGAATATATGAGCCCTCGCTAAGTTAGTTTTTATTCTAGTGCTCTTAAATGAGAACCCAAACTTTAGATATGACATTGAAGGGATGAAGAAAAAAAGGTCTTAAACAAGATCACACAAGTGATAATTATGCTTTCTAATATTTAATGTGTGGACCAGATCTATGGCAACACACTGAAAAGTTAGGAGCTGCTCATCTTTATGTGTTTCATTACCTGTTTTTTTCTTACTGTGTGCTTCTTTTACACTTGTGGGTATTTTTAGACTTCCTTCTTTTATTTAGTATTTTCATTAATCTCTTTGTTTATTTTACATCTCAATCACAGCCCTACTCCTTACTTTCCCCCCTGCCCCAGCTTCCCACCCACTTCCCCCAAACCCCTCTCCCGGTACCAACCCACCCTGGACATCAAGTTGCATCAGGACTAAGTATCTTCTTCCACTGAGATCAGACAAAGCCACCCAGCCAGGGGAAAGGGATCCTAAGGCAGGACAGAATTCAAGTAAGAGACAGGCCCTGATCCAACTCTTAGGGGACCCACTTGAAGACCAAGCAACTCATCAGCTTCATATATGTAGGGTGTCTAGGTTAGGTCCATATATGCTCTTTGGTTGATGGTTCTGTCTCTGTGAGTCCCCATGGGTCCACGTTAGTTGGCTCTGTAGGTTTTGTGATATCCTTGACCCCTCCAATTTCCTCAATCCTTCCCCTAACTCTTCCACGAGACTCCCTGAGCTCCGCCTAATGTTTGGCTTGGGTCTCTGCATCTGCTTCCATTATCTGCTGGATGCAGTCTCTCAGATGACAGTTACGCTAAGCTCCTGTTGCAAGAACAGCAGAGTATTAATAGGATCAGGGGTTGGCTGTCTCCCAGGGGATGGGTCTCAAGTTTTCCAGTCATTGGTTGGCCATTCCCTTTATCACTGCTCCATCTTTATCCCTGTACATTTTGTAGGCAGAGTGAATTATGGATCAATGGTTTTGTGAATGGGTTGATGGCCTCTCCCTCCACTGCAAGTCCTGCCAGGCTGGGAGGTTGTCACTTCAGTCCCCATGTCCTCTGCTGCTAGGAGTCTCAGCTAGGGTCACCCTTATATCCTCCTAGGAGTACACCCTATCAGAAGTCTACTGCTTGTTTCACAGATGCTCCCCCCCATCTTATTCTTTTCTTTCTCCTAGCCCTCTCATCTCTTACCCCTCCTCTCACCATACTTGATCCCCACAAATTCTTCTGTTAGTCATTTGAGAAGGATTGACTGTGATCACAAGGGTGGATTCTACTATCTCAAATGCTGAGGCTTTGGCTAGTAAAATTTACATGCAAAACAGTGTGTTCATTATTTACTTGGGTGTATATCTGGAGCATGTGGACATCAAGATTGGATGAACACGAGAGGTAGGGAGAGGTATGGGTGAAAATGATTTTTGTGCTCTGAAAAATACAAATTAATGTTGGTGTAGCTGAAGTACAAAGATTTTGTGACCTTAAAACACATGGCCAAGTGTTCTCTAGATGTCTTATTACTTCTTTAAAGTTTAAGTGCATTTTCTTTCTCCTTATTCTTCTCAGAATAAATTGTTCTCACCATTTTTGTAACTGTTATTATCAATATATAAATATGTATCTATTTAATAATACCTAAAAAGGATAAAATTGAGAAGATAAATAGAAAACTAGGAATAAGTATTATCATCCCTAGTTATCTCTGCATTTATCCATATATTCTTTTGGGTCTAACTCCCTGTAGATATATATGGGTGTGTGTCTATAAAGCATACATTTCACATAGTGTGTGTGTAGTACAACTATCTATTCAATGTTCTGTCATAGATCTGTTTCACATATTAAATATTAGAAAACACAATTATTATGTGTGATATAGTTTAAGACCTTATTGCTTGAGTTTTAAAATATATTTTAGACTTATTTTTCTGATAACAATGGCTGGCATATGTCTTTTTTTGAGACAAGGTTTCCAAGAAATCACAAAATAATATGTTAAACATATAAATTACAGGGCCTTGTGAAGAAATGGCCAGTCCAAGGGTTAGAAAAGGAAGTCACTAAATGAGGCTGGACAATCTGCTGTTTCAAAGGGGTGATCTGGTATGTCACAGGCATGTAAAAAGCCCCATGCTCTATCCTTGACATCCAAATAAGGTCAGATTGAAGGACATAAAAGTAAAATGGTAGTGCATAACAAACTTTAATCCATCAAATAGAATATAATGAATATATAATGAGAAAAAATGGTCAATAAATTAAACATTAAGTAGCATGATCTATGTACATGTCTTCCAGAATAGTGTGATTATTCATTACAAGGAGGAGAGGAGATATTTACAGCAGAGAAGACTGGGGCATATAAAGTTCATCAAGACCCACCCAGAAGATGCAGCAAGACAGGCACAGCATCCTTTCAAAGGAGCCTTTATAAAATGCATGCTCTATAGAAGATCCTAATGAAACATGAGCGAAGCCCATGATAACACATACAAAACAAACATCAAAACTGAAATAAGGTCCTGCAAAGAACAAGGAGTATTTAGCATCAAATATGAAGTCCAATCTTTCTTTCTAGTTATGGAGTTTTCTTACTAACTTCAGTGTTTTTGTATTTTACTTGTAAGGAATAGTGAGGATTATTAAAACAGTTCCTGTATTTTTATTTTAGATATATAAATAGAATTTAGTGTTTAGAGTCATATGGCTAATATCAGCTTATAAGTGAGTACATACCATATGTATCTTTCTGGGTCTGCGATAGCTCGCTAAGGTTGAGTTTTCCCCATCCATTTTGTTGCAAATTGCATGATTTCCTCATTTTTGATAGCTGAGTAATATTCCATTGTGGAAATGTACCAGAGTTTTTAATTCATTCTTTGGTTGAAGGATATCTATGTTGTTTCCAGTTTCTGGCTATTACGAATAAAGCTGCTATGATCATAGCTGAGGCAATGTCCCTGTGGTTTGGTGGAGAATCTTTTGGTTATATGCCCAGGAGTAGTATGGCTGGGTCTTGAGGTAGAACTATTCCCAATTTTCTGAGGTATTGCAAGATTTCCAAAGTGATTGTACAAGTTTGCACTCCCACCCTTTATAATACAATATAATATAATATAATATAATGTAATGTAATGTAATATAATATAATATAATATAACATATATACTCATGTCTTTTTATTGTTTCATATTTCATTTATATCCATTATTGGGTTAAATTCCATTAATATCTTCCATAGCAAAGTTATCCACTTGACTACTGAGAGACCTCAGTTGTTTCCAAATTGACAATGTTACAAATGAAGCTATTGTAAACACATATGTGCAGTTTCTCTGTCACAGTGAGTTTTCAGGCCCTTTGCATGCCCTAAGGACTATAACTGCTCTGTTCTGTCAAAAAAGCATGGCTGCTCTTGTGAGAAACTTCCTTCCAAACCATCTTTCAAGAAAACTGTGCCGGTTTGTCTTCCTACCAAAAATGATTGAAAGTTCTTTCTGTACCATCTCCTCACCAACATTTGGTGTTTTATTTTTTATACATTAATTTATTAATTCAAGTTAAATGTCAATCACAGCCTCCTCCCTCCTCCCTTCCTGGACCCACCCTCCTATCCTCTACCCCATCTCCCACTTATCCTACTCCTCCAGTGTGGGGGCTCCCACATATCAACCCCCTCAGTTCATCTGTCAAATGAGGGCTAAAAACTTCCTCTTGTTCTGGGGCTCGACATGGCAGCTCCACTAGGGCAAAGTGTCCCACTAACAGGAAACAAAGTCCACGACTGAGACTGCCCCACCCCTACTTGATAAGGGATCTGTATGAGGACCAAGTTGTCTATGCTCTATATTTGTTTAGGTGGAATCTAGGTCAAGTCTAACCTTTCTTCTTCTATTGGTTAGTGTTAAAGTCTCTGTAAGCCTCTAGGGGCCCAGGTTAGTTGATTCTGTTGATTTTTAATGTGTTGTTCTTGACTCCCTTCAGGTTTCTCTATTTCTTGCCCCTCTCTTGTATAGGACTCCCAGAGCTCCAACTAACGTTCCACTGTGTGTTTCATCATCTGTTTTGATCTTCTGCTGGGTGAAATTTCTCATAAGATAAATATACTAGGTTCCTGTTACTTTGGATCTGTGGTTATAGGATAGTTATCATGTACTATAATCCAGTTATAAGTGAGTATGTGCCATGTGTATCTTTCTGGGTTTGGGATAGCTTACACAGGATAAACTTTTCTAGGTTCATCAATTTTGTTGCAAATTGCATGATTTCCTTTTTCTGATAGCTGAGTAATATTCCATTGTGGAAATGTACCACAGTGTTTTTTTTCTTTCTTTTTATCCATTCTTCAGTTGAAGGGCATGTAGGTTGTTTCCAGTTTCTAGCTATTACAAATCATATCTGCTATGAACATAGTTGAGACAATGTCCTTGTGGTTTGGTGAAGAATCTTTTGGATGTATGCCCAGGATTGGTATAGCTGGGTCTTGAGGTAGAGCTATTTCTAAGATATCACCAGATTTATATAGTTGTTATACAAGTTTGCACTCCCACCAACAGTGGAGGAGTGTTCTCCTTTCTCCATAACCTCTCTAGCATGTGCTGTCATTTGAGTTTTTGAACTTACCATTCTGACAGGTATGAGATGGAATGTCAGAGTCATCTTGAGTTGAATTTCTCTGTTGATTAAGAATTTTGAACATTTCTTTAAGTGTCTGTCAGCCATTAGATATTCCTCTTTTGTGAATTCTTGGTTTAGCTCTGTACCCCATTTTTTATTTGATTATTTGGTTTCTTGGTGTTTGATTTCTTGAGTTCTTTGTTAATTTTAGATGCTAGCTCTCTATTGGATGTGGGATTGGTGAATATCTTTTCCCAATCTGTAGGCTGCTGTTTTGTTCTAATGACAGTGTCCTTTGCCTTATAGAAGTTTGTTTTTGTTTTTTTTGTTTTTTTAGTTTCATAATGTCCTATTTATTCATTGTTGGTCTTAGAGCCTGAGCTAATAGTGTTCTGTTCATGAAGTTGTCACCTGTGCCAATGAGTTCAAGGCTTTTCCCCACTCACTTTCTCTTCTTTTAGACTTCTATTAGATCCTATTATCTTCTATTATATGTGCCCAGTTTTATGTTGAGGTGTTTGATCTACTTGGATTTAAGTTTTGTGCAAGGTGATAAGTATGGGTCTAATTGCATTCTTTTACATGTCCAAATCCAGTTAGACCAACACCATTTGTTGAAGATGCTGTGCTTTTTCCATTGTATGGTTTTGGCTTCTTTGTCAAAAGTTAAGTGACTATAGGTTTGTGGGTTCATTTCTGGGTTTTAAACTCAATTCCATTGATCAACTGGTCTGTTTCTATGCCAGTACCATGATGTTTTTATTATTATTGCTCTGTAGTATAGCTTGAAATCAAGGATAGTGATACCTCCAGGTGTTGTTTTATTGTACAGGATTGATTTTGCTATTCTGTTTTTTGTTTTTCCATGAAGTTGAGAAATGTTCTTTCAAGGTCTTTAAATAAATGTGCTGATATTTTGATAGGAATTGCATTGAATCTGTACATTGCTTTTGGTACGGTGGTCATTTTTAATATGTTGTTCCTACTTATCCAAGAATATTGGAGATCTTTCCATCTTATGATATCCTCTTCAATGTCTTTCTTCAAGGACTTGAAGTTCTTGGGTTTGTTGTTTTCAATATTTTGAATTTTGACTATTCTAATGGGCTCATAGACATTTATTTCAAATGCATTTCTTTAATGATAGCTAATTTATAAATCATTTTCCTGTATATGTGAAACTACATAAATCTTCTGGCTATTTTTAAATTGGGACTCTAGTTTTCTTATTATTGAGATTATGCTCTTGGTTTATTTTTGTGTATTCTGGATAAGAGTTCTTAATTAGACATGTGTCACAAATATTTTCTCCCAGTCTGTATATTTTCATGTTTCCAACAGTACCTTCTTTAGAGAATATGTTTCTTCCTATTCATGATTTATTTTACTTAAAATATTTTTCATAATTCTTTGAGAATTTCATACCAGCTACTTGATCATATTTACTGCCCCTCTCCCAACTCTTCCTAGATCCATATTCTTTACCTACACTTCCAACTTTGTGTGCTTATTTTTTTTAAATCTATGAAATTCTAGTTGTGCTGGCCATGTCCTCTTGGATATATATGTCCTTTCACGTGGGCGTTTTCAAATTCCAGGGTCTGAGCCGTTAAATAAATGGTCTCTCCTCTAAGGGTAGAGAGACCTTAACTCCTGATTCTAAGGTGTGATTTTGAAGCTCATCTTATCAAAGATGTCTTTTATAGAGTTTGCTTTAACTGTTTCATCTCAAGCATCATTCACACCTTAGACTATCATCTATATTTTTCCTGTTATTTCTTAACAGTATTATTTTACTTTTTCATGTTAGTCATATGGACAGTTAAGATCTTGGAGTCTGTGGTTTTTACTACAATTAGTGAATCTCCTTTTCTAGGCTATTTTATTAGATAATATTCAAACACACCTGCATCTCTATATTTTCCCTTGAAACCAAGAGCATAAACTAATATCTCAAATTCAAACTAAGTACCACATGATACATTCTAGATTGTTCCCTTTTCAGATCCAAAAGTTCCTATTCTGTGAGTGAAGCATTGCTTTCTCGATTCTTTAGATACTTCTCTATTTGCTTAGCTGCTTTGCAGGAAACTGATCTTCATCATTTTTACTTCCCTTGCTCGGTATAGATGTCCTCCTAACCCTGCCTGGGCTCCCAGGATCCACTGAGCTTTCCTCTTGTGGGGATAGTCATCTTTGTCCCATGTCTGTACTTGCCCTGTGTGGCTGTGTCTTCAACTTTAGTTCCTTGACTCTTCACACAGTTGCCTTCCTGTGAGAACTTTTCTTCACTAGCTTAGGTCACTCTTGATGTGGTCTCCATGCATTTGGAGTCTCTCCATGAAGACTGAACTCAGCTTTGCTGATATCTTTGACTTCCACATTCAGAAAGAATGAAGAAGGAAACAGGAAGAATTCCTAACTTTTAGTGACTTTCAGCTAAATTTGTACATTTCTTTGTAGTACTTTGAGATTTATAGCCATGTAAATCTTTTTGGTGTTGTGCATATTTCCTTTCCTTTATTCTTTTTTCTCTTCATAGTTTATATAAAGGAAAGTTTTTAATCTGTACATTGAATGTAGATAATGGTTCTTGTGCACCTGTTGATAATTTAATTTTTTTTCAATTTGGGAAATGTAACTATCATCATATACTCAAGACTTTGTCCTCTCTTCATATCTATTTAATTAGCTTTTACTTATATTAGCATACATATAGTTTGTTATTTAATAAGGGTTTTATTAAGCTGATAAAAATTTACTATAGCTTATTTAGTTTAATTTGTATTTGTAGGAAGAGTTGCTTAAATAAGAGTTAATAAAATTAATTGCTGAATATTAATATTTGTTACTAATTATGAAAATTGAAAGAGTAAGTTCATTTAAAAGATCAGTCTTTAAAAAAGATGTTAGATATTTATATTTAGAATTTTCCATCCTATAGAAAGAGAGTATATACAAATATAACAATTTTAGAGCTGATTTTTAATAAAAAATATCATTTAATAAAAAAATATCCACCAGTGGAGGTTGGAGATTGTAGTGATTTAGTAAGTTAAAATTATTTACTATGGCTCATTCATATTAGACAGTCTTTTGATCTAGTTTAAATTTTCAAAGTAGTCTTTCCCTAAAGCTTAATTTTGTTTCTAAAGTCCAGTCTATGTTTTAACAGCATTAGCCATCCTAGGAGCCATATCTGGTTTGCAACAATGCTGGAATATTTGACAGCAATGCTTCTGGAGCAGTCACATGCATGTAAACTGGCAAGATGTGTAAGTTAGGAATCTGCATTTTGATCAAACACTTCAGGTGATTGAAATCCACAGGCCTCAAGTAAGAAACACTGATTTAGAATTAGACAATGTGTATTTGAATAAATGCTTCAACTGGTATACTTATTTTAATAGTTCAGACAGGGCATGCATTAATATTTTTAAGGGAATCCAGAGCATATAGGACATTGTGAAGTTGGAGTCAGCTCTACTGTAGATGATCTACTTTCAACAGGCTACCATTTTTATCAGTACTGGGGCACCAGGAGCCAACGTCCTTGACTGTCCTTATTCTTTTTAGGGGGTTTTAGTAAAATAATACCATATAAAATTGTCTAAAAGAACTTGCAATGCCACTCTATTTTGTCACTTATCCAATTTTAAGTGTTTAAGAACTTTTCTTTTAGGTAAGAGTAAGTTCAGAATTGTCTGTGAATAGCTGCAAAATACTTGTAGTTGTTGAAAAATCATAAGTACATAGTCCATGCATGGAAGAAATTATTTAGTCATTTGCTCTATTGTAAAACTGGAAAGGTGGCTTGAAGTTCACCCCACAGTTGAAAATTTGTTGGTGTTCAGTTCTGTGTAACTAATGTTCTACTTTCCCTGTTGGTCCCTTTGATTTCTGTCACATCTGACGACCAGCACTGTGAGGCTTGAGGCCACTCAGGTTCCAAATTTGTGACAAGTCCCCCAGGGCTCACTGGAGTGGCAGTAAGTCCTCTCAGTTTGATTTCCTTTCAACCACTGAAGTGTTAGCCAAGTAACAACAAAGGCTCCAGTGGAAAACAGCAGTTCTGTTTTCTGACTGTCCACCACAGTCAGGGCTTACCTCTTTTGTTTCATTGATTTTGTTTTGTTGAGAAATTTTTTAATCCATTTCTCCATGGAGTATAGAGTATGGTTTCCCCAAATGGCATGACTCTTCAGCTGTACTTGCAGGTGGCTTTCCTCAGTCCTTTCCTTTCTTCTCTGTCTGTCCCTATCATCGGCAACAGAAACCCTGATTTCACTTTTGAAAATTCCTCTACCTTTTCAGTCTGTGATTTTCACTTTAAATGTATGATGTTTTTATGATATAAAATTTGATCCTCTCTTAATAATACAGATAAGTCTGAAAACCTCTTGTGTTCACTGAAGCGTTATTTTGTGATATTTTATCATCAACTCAATAAAAGAAAGTCATTTTCAGAGAAAAATGTAGTAAAAGTCTATACAAAGCAGTTAATCAAGAAGAGAGGCGAACATCATTTTTAATGAGTGAGGGATATTACGAGGGGAAATAATGGCTTTGGGATCCGATAGAACCACCCACAACAAACTGGATATCTGCATCTTACGTGTCCACCGAGAGGCAAACTGACTCAGCTGTGAAAGCAACAAACACAGGGTCTGCGTTTGTCAAAAATGCTTGAAAATCAACCTGTGAAATCCTAAGTGAACCAACACTTGCTGAGACCAAAGAGAGATATGATTATGGCCACCATTTGAATATGATAAAGTAGAAAACATAATTGGTACTGTAAAATAATTGTAGCTCCTTATCTCTTCTGAAAGTCATTTCTATAAAATAACACCACAGCAAATGGTCCAAAATGAACCACAAAGCCCCTCTAATTTACAGTTTTTTACCCAATTTTTAGTGTTTAAGAAGCGTTCTTCTGGACAAGATAAGTTCTCAGTGTGGACAGGTGCTATGTCTAGAATATATTTTCCAATATCAACATCAAAATTTCAGACTGTTGTTGGGGGAAAAAAATAAACCTAAATAAAAAAAAGCAGATAAGAGGGTAAGGCGAAAGAAGTTAGGAGGGCGGGATTGGGATGGGGAGAGGGGAGGAGACTGTGATTGAGATGTAATTTGAAGAAATAAATAAATGTTGAAAAAAATTCAGAGTGATTAGATGCAAGCAGAAGGTGGCTACCCAGTGTGTGTTTCTAGTTTTGTTTTGTTTTGGGAAGTAAAGCCCAGCACTGCTGAGGTATGTATATATTTAGTGACTTTGTGTTCTGACTTATCTCTCATAATTTGGAGACTGCATCATAAAGGACAACTAGATGGAAAGAGTTTTATACTTGTGGTCAGAAAAAAAAAAAAGTGTGTTTCCAGGCACAGTTTACCTGTGTGTCCACCATGTCAGTTCAGCTTTGTCTTCCACCCACAAACCTGTTCCCCATTTTGATCGTTTCTGAGAGTTGGAAGACTAGAATGTGTTAGCTGCGTCTCCCGGGATTTTGTCCACAGCTGACTAACAGGTGAAAATACATGGCAGAAGAGCACAGCATAGGAGATAGAGAGTTTGTGTGGTCTTTTGACCATTCTTTCTTGGTCTGGACCATGATTGCCAATAGTGACTCCCCTCTTCCAGGACTACATCCCTGAAAGGTTTGCTAGCCCACATGCTTCACCTCTTCTTGTTGCCTGTAACACTTTTCTCTCTTGTCCTCAAGGCAGTAATAGCTTCTTTCATTTACTGTTCTCTAAGTGATTCAGCTCCCCCCCTTTTTTATTTTGCCTCTCCTTGCCCAGAACTCTAAACTACTCTTAAAGCTTCTTGAATTGGATTTTGATTTCTATACAGACACAAAATAACAATAAAAAGCATACATTTGATTGCTCTAATTCCATGTTTTTTTACATTAAAATAAGGTATACCTAGAAAGTATAGACACTGACAGCAGCCTTGTGAGATCCCTACACTTCTGTGCTTCCGCTTGCTCCATCACCACAGACAGCCACTCGTTCCTGACACACTTGCCTAGCAAACACTACATTATCTACTGCGGAGAACATGGATTCTGTCACCCATATCTGCAGTGATTGACAGCCAGTTAAAGTAGGGTGCAGGGAGCCTGGGCCCTCTCAAGTGTGCTAGTAGAAGGCAATTGAAGGTGTGACAAGCATCCATGGGCCATGGCACTCCCGTGTGCTCTGCCTTGTTTCTCCTTGAGTTGAATGCTGGTATATGATATGAGTTCACTCTCAGGTGTACTCCTAGACATTAGACTTGGGGCTGTTTTCCATACATTGTCTTAAGTCTTAGTTTAATGTGGTGGAAATGTTTTCTTTTCATTTGACTGTCCAGTTTTGATTTTCTTTTAATCTTGTCTCTAGAATACAAATATGTCTGTATCCTCAAGAAACATTGTTGATGTCTCCATACCTGTTCAACTACTGTTAGTTATCTGTGTCCTCTTAACTGTCCTGTGTTGCTGGGTGGTGGCTTGTTCCCTTTGCCCTCCTGAGATTGCCTTCTGTGCCTTCAGTTGCCCCTTTTAACATTGATCACAGTCTCACTATCACAAATGCTGCCTTTTATCAAGTGCAAATTTAGCAATCTGCTTTAGTCTTTACTGCACCCTTTAAACTGAGTCTCCAAATATCTAAGTCTCCAGTGATTATGAAGTTCAGTATTTTGGCTTTGTTTTAACATTGCAGATTTAATATAAAGGAAAATGAGTCCCAAGGGATTCATTTGTTTTGGGTTTAGAGCAGGTGTGTACGAATATATATATATTTCTCTTGAGGAAATAAAAATAAGCCTTTGATCATTTGGTTATTTTGAAATAAATTTCATCTTAATGGTGTTTTCTTTTTTCCTCTGCACTGTATTTTCAAATCAAAACCCTTTCTTTTCATTTGACAATGGAGAAAATCTTATATCCTGAATACATAAATATTTTGTGCAGTAATGTTCATATAGAATGAAGCCAATTTCCTGGATGAGACTAGAATAGTGTTTAAATAAGGTGATGAAAAATTGGGTCTTTTTAGTCTTTCCCACTAAAAATATATATAAGGAAAAAAATCAGACATGAAGGAATGAACCAATCAACCGAGAGTTTCATCTGACATTGCAAGATCTGTACCACAGACATCACATACAGCCTTTTCTAACCACTATGAAATGTCCTCTTACTTTTATCAAGTGACACACACTCAATGTCCTTCAATAACTGTGAGTCACTCTGAAAAGTGTTTGCTTATCTTGGTTATTATTTTAAACTTAGAGTTGGAATATTAAAATCACAGATGAAGTGTAGATAAAATTTAAAGGAGTAAAAATGACCAGTAAGTTTTAAAATGGGACTTTTGAAAGAAGCTAGAACATGTTAGAATTACTTGGTAGAGAGGAATTATGAAAGGAGAGGTGCCTTTGGAGTCTAGGGCATTCCCTTTGTTCCTCTAATGTAAGAAAGGAACAGGGAAATGTCCTACCAACAATGCCAAATCAGTGTCTATGTGGATGCTTTTTAGAATTCTTTCTTCTGTGGATAATGAGTTATCTGGAATTTTGCAAGTTCTACTGTCAAAAGCCTGTTTTTCAGAGACAGTCTTCTAAGGTTTCTTTGCTCAGTGGTGATTGGAAAATGGTGTGTGTCAAATTCTCTTCTTAGATATTCACATTTTGCATGAGAATACCGAACAATCGCCAAATATTTGCACTTAAACGTCTTTGTGGGAATCTGCTTGATGGCTAGGCAGCCAAGTCCATGTGCACAATGAGGTGTCTTTCTTCCATAGAATATATGACATTCTTTAGTTCTCTCTTGACTCCTGTTTGAAAAGCACTTGTTCAACACCTGAAGAGTTAATTGCCAAACATGCCAAAGTTTATTGTTGGGTTTTAAGATTATATTAAAATTTGTTATGTGGATTCAGATGGGAGGAAAGGTGGGAAGGAAACATTCAATGATTATACAAACTTGTGAAATTTAATTCATGGGATAAATCAGAATTAGGTATGAAGTAGACAGGAAATTGTATAGAATAATTACTTTGATATGAAGAGTATGTTTTATGTGTCTGTTAGGGAAGTATATGTCCCTAGATGGTGACCACAGAGAGAATATACTTCTTCCACATATATAGAAAAGCCGAGGTTTACATTGCAGTCTTCAAAACACTATCCATTCACCTTCAAAATAAAGGTGTATGGAGTATGTATAAATCTGTTAAGGCTCTAGGCTATAACTAATGTCTAGAACCATCCTTCATTAATCCAAATTTAATATTCTGAAATAAACAATAAAAAGTTTTTTATAGAAAGTGGAAATGTGTGTTCACCTCTTTGATGTCAAATCCAAGGCATTTTCACTCAAATTATGCAAAAATATATGGAAACACCAATTGTGTTCAATTTGGAGAATTGAAAGTATCTCTGTAGTTTGAAAAAAAATACTGAAAATATTTAGGAACTCAGTTCTGTTATTCAGCTTCCCCGTGTAATGATTTATGTTGACTGCACCATTCAGATTATTTTTTATTTTAAATTTATTATATATTGACAATGACAATTTTTATCCTACAAAGAAGAGAGTTTAGGTATATGAAAAGTATTATAATATATAGTTGCCTTGAAAATGCATTGAGCAGTTATTTTCCTTGTGAAATTACTCATCAATTCTTATTTTTAAGCATTGACTTGGTTTAGACTCTCTTTAATACAATAAGTCTCATCTTGCGCTCAAGCAAAAATAATATGCAGCACACAACAAGGGTTATTTATTTATTTTCAGAAATGAGATTGCTAACTCACTTTTATAACTTTAGACTATTAGCACACAAATGGCCTCAGGTTTATCCATATCTAAAGGTTTAAATTTCATTTTCATTTCCTTTTTCTTGTAATTTTCAGTAATTAAGTTCTAACATTAGCCTTACAGCAACCATAAATATTACCTTCAAGATCATATTAAGACAAACTGTTTTTTAAATTATGTGATTAGTGTTACTAATCAACGTTTTTCAGGATTTTGTGACATTGTGAATTTCAGAATATTAATAATTCCTGCTGGCAGAGGTTATACATTTTTCAAAATTGGCATGTTTGCCTGATAGATAATTGTATGACTTAGCAAAAAAATATTTTTATGTGACTACTTACATATGCATACTTTTGTGTGTATATGTGTGTGTGTGTGTGTGCTTGCTTTCTAGGAGAACCACTTTACTATATATTTTATAACATTTGTGTATTTATTTATTTTGTGTGTGAGGGTACTATATGTGTATGACATAGAGGTCAGAAAGGAACTCGTTGGAATTGATTTGCTCCTTTTATCACGTATTCCCCCTTGAAATTGAATTTCAGTTGTTTGATTTGGTAGCAGACACCTCCTCTTGCTGAGTCATCTTGCCATCCTCGGTTGAATGTTTTAAAATAGAAACACAAGGTTTAAAATGAAGTCAAATTATTTCTTTGATATGTTCATAAAAGAATAAATTGAATCTCTTTTTGATTCTTATTTTTAAAAACTACTACCAATATTATTTTGTATAAATTTATCATTATGGTTTCCATTGAATTTGAATTACTCTGAAACCCATTTCCCCAATTTCAAATTACTTAGCTATAAGTGAGAAAGAAGAAAATAATGTGTATTTCTACAGGAAATGTCATATTTGGCCCCAGTTTTGATAGACTGATGATTTTGAGCCATTGGATCTGTGCGTGCCCACAGTAGCTTACTTTCATTTACCTTCACATTGGAATTTGTGATACTAATTCCTAAATTTTAATAGTATTCTATTTCCTGGGAGCTTATGAATTTTGTTCCCATAGAAGCTAAAAGAGATGTAGAGATTACTACTAAGTTAGAATGACTTTCTGGAAATTAATTGTATTGTATTGCCTTAGTAGAAAGACTACTATGCAAGCAGACATTTCATACTGAAATTTGTAATGCTGTAAAAACTGAAGATATCAAATTTGTCTGAGGTAATGAAATTTTGAACTAGGTAATTTTTTCCTACTCATACTTATTCATTGACAGCATATAATTTTGTAAATGACTTAACTGGACAGTTGACATACTTTGGTCAATAATAAAATATTTATGATTTCATTAACACTTTATCTTCCTCATAATAGTTGCTCATTTTATTTTTGGTGGTATCTATATGTAATTTTAAATTGGAAAACTCTAGCACAAGTAGTTTTAAAAGTACCACACACATGAACAAGAACCTTTCCAATTTTTTTGTAATATTGCTAGAGTACAATGGTACTAATAGAAATTTGAAAATATTTTTAAAAAATTCTATCTTGAACATCTTTTTGGTAGAACAATGTCTGATTTTTAGAAGGTTATTGAAACAGTCCTATATATGCTTTAGGATATAGCATATTCTGTGCTTAGATACATCAGTCTGAACAGGTGTATGGCTACCTGTCTGCAAAACAGCAGAAGAGCCAGCAATAGGGCTTATCAATGTGGACTGACACTAATATCCATAAAATGGAAGATAAAACACAGACATCTGCTTAAATTAAATGAGCCATTGAGATCATTTCATGCCAGTCTAGTATATATTTATTCTGCCTTTACTCTAGATCCTTCTTCCTATTTTAACAAGAGAACTTTTGCATAGTTGATTTATTTACATTATAAAATTATATTACTTTATAACCAATAACTTTTGCTATGTTTCATATAAATCATATTTGTAGCTCTTCACTATTATATAAAATACTTTCTTTGGTCATCTACTTCAGAAACACAATGATCAAGAAAATACTTTTAAAGCTTGTTGGGTGAAGAATCATCATATTTCTTGTCCATCAGTGGCTTTAAATCTAATTATATTTGAATTATCAACTAATAATTCAACATATAAGTCTTCACTTTTTCATTTATTTTTGGGTATTTTGTATATATATTTGCCATGGTGTATGCATGGAAGTTATCTTGAAAGTCATACATCTGTGTCTGGGTTTGTATCTATCATCTATCTATTCTATCATTCTATCATCTATCTATCTATCTATCTATCTATCTATCTATCTATCTATCTATCT
>CAJQZJ010001466.1:2529893-2548898 GCA_907164525.1 Lophiomys imhausi | reverse complement strand
TCTATCTATCTATCTATCTATCTATCTATCTATCTATCTATCTATCTCTATCTACCTATCTACACACATACCTATCTACCTACTTACCTACCTACCTATGTATCTATCTATATTTCAAATTATGAAAGCAATACCCTAGACTTGGCAAGACTGGATAATATTCGAGGGTACACACAGGTAGCAAATTGCTGATGGAATTTGTGCAAACCTAGGGAGAGCAGTTTCTGTGAGTGAGACTTACTGGTGTCCTATGGAGTTAGACAAACCACCTTCTTTCAGTCTTAGCAATTTCATATTGAAAACTGTTATTTTATGTGTCACATTTCTGTTATGCTGTATTGGATGACATGACAAGTTCTGTAGTTATAAAGACACTTGGCCTTTTTCAGAAGCATGGCTTTGCCAGAAAGTAGCTGGGGAGAGATTGGTTGGCCCTTTCCTAACTACTCTTGCTACTCTTGAATCTCCCATGGCTGCTTACTGTCATACTCAACCAGCCTTAGGGGAAGGGATTTGGGAGGAGTTGTTGTCCCAATTCACAAGTCTAGTTAGACAGGGTAAGAAATGAACAAGAAAGGACAGAAGGCAGTCTGCTGTCACTTTCATGGGCATCATCACTACCTGCTGAGCTTATATGTGAGCTAAAAGGTCAAGGCATTCTGAGATTGGAGAAGTTATATGAGGACGAGTACACAGCATGGATCAATGACTGAAGCACGGTTGATACACACACAAGTGCCAGTTTTGTAAATATAACTTTGGGCCAGTGGTTCTCAATCTTCCCAATGCTGTGACCTTGTAAGGTAGTTTCTCATGTTGTGGTGAACCCACCACCATAAAATTATTTTGTTGCTACCTAATACCTGTAATTTTGCTACTGTTATTAATTGTAATGTAAACATCTGATATGCCGGATATCTGATATGTGACCCCTGTGAAAAGGTTCTTTGACCCCAAAGGGATCAGGACCCATAGGTTGAGAACCACTGCTCTAGAGATTAGTATTTATAAAGAAGATGTTCACAAAATATGGACAAAATACATGTAGTTTGGATAAAATTGAAGGATCTACTTAAGGGATAAGCAAGGCTAGATTCTTATAAGTATAAATATCTTAAGAGTTGGATATGTTTTCTGTACATGGACCAGAAAAGTCCTTGATGATTCTAGGTGAAAAACAGACTTTATCTCATTTACGTTTATAAAAGTTAATTCTGGGCACTTCCTAGAGACTGAATTAAATTGCAGGTAGGAAAGATCAGGGGCAAGGGTGTTATCGTGGTCCTCTTAAGATACACTGATGGTATGCTACCCTGGACTTGTGGAGTATTAGTGAAGCAACCTTGTACAAGTGGGAAGCAGACTTACAGGGAAGCTCTTTTGTGAAATAATGTGGGGTGACTGGAGCATTCAGAGTACTTCTAGTCTACGGTTTGACCCTTTGGTCTCTTTCAGGCAAATTATCTTTTTCCCAAAGTGAAGAAACCTGTATGTGTGTGGGTGGAGGGAGGTGATAATGGGTCCAGCTGAGGAAGCAAGAGGCAGTGCAGAAATGATTGTGAGATGCTTAAACTCAAGTGTTAAGGAGAGAGTTGGAGTTCAGCTGTGATTCAAAGTATGAAATATACACCTGGGTGTCAATCTTCCATAGTTTAAATACTATTGAAAAATGGGAAACGCTAAGGAATGACTCTTCCCACTGTCCCCTATGCTGAGTCTTCCAAAAAGTTGGGAATTACAGTAAAAGTTGGGAAAGCAGCTGGGAGTGAGACAGAGATGTAAGAAGGTTAGCTAGAAGGTTTCTCATCATGAGTGTCAAAGGTGTTTTGATAAAGAAGGGTGAGTATCCATGTGATAATTGTGTTGATGGACATATGATCTTTGAAGTCATACCCTGAATATCCTCACCTTCCACTGTGTATAATTTACATGCTTCTCTGGGTTAGATCCTTTCAATTATCACTTTAATGTGTTGCCTCTGACTCTGCAAACACCTGCATTTTTGTGCACACACACATATACACACATATGTATACACACATGCATGCACACTCACACACATGTATATGCACACACAGACATACACACAAATAAATAAATGTTTAAAAAATCAACAACAAACCAAACAACATCTGAAATGTCTTCTCAAACTCCAAATTAAGCAACTTTCTCAAGTCGTCACTATCTCCCTGCTCTGTTCGTTAGTTACCTTCTTGTTGTTGTGACAAATGCCATGTCCAAAGCAATTTAAGAAGGAAGAGTTCATTGTGGCTTATTGTCAGTTCCAGAGGGAGGAGTTGGTCATGATGTGAAGGTTGGTGGGAGAAGGAAGCTGAGAGATCATATCTTCAACCACAAACATGAAACAGCATGAACATGAACAAACTGGAATTGAGTTGAGACTATGAATTCTGAAAACCTGAGAAAGTGACATACATCCTTCAGAAAGGGTGCACCTTCTCCCCAAACAGGTGATGTTCAAATCCTTGGCCAATAGAATACTTTTTTCAGGGCTGGAGAGATGGCTCAGCAGTTAAGAGCACTGGCTGCTCTTCCAGAGGTCATGAGTTCAATTCCCAGCAACCACATGGTGGCTCACAACCATCCATAATGAAATCTGGTGCCCTCTTCTGGCCTGCAGATATACCAGCAGACAGAACACTGTATACATAATAAATAAATCTTTAAAAAAAAAAAGAATACTTTTTTCATTCAAACCACCACTGTGTTTAGAAAGTTTTTGCTTTTCTTTCATGCTTTATCTTCTATGTATCTTACAGTCCATTTGCTTGAAGTGTATTTTGTTTGTTGACTAAGTAACTAAATGCCCATCCAAAAGTAATTTGAAACAAGAGTTTATTTTTTTTCCTTGTGAAAAGGTTGCATAGGGATGCATTAATAATTCAGTATGTAAAATGTTAGCCTTGCCACTCTCAAGCCATGAGTTTGATCCACAGAACCCACCTATGAAAAGACAAGCATGTTGGCCTGTGCTTTTAATCCTACTATAGATTATAGATTCCTATAGCCAGGAAAACCATTGTGGTCTACTAGTCAGTAAGGCTAGCCTACCAGCCTATCTGGAAAGTTCTAGGCTAGTGAAAGATTCTGTTTGAAGATAAGTAATAATAACACAAAAAGCATTGAGCTTGAAGAATTATGTTGTAAGTTGTCTTCTGGCCTTCACACACTTGCCCACATACACACATTCATCTATATGCAAAAGATATTTACATACACAAACACACACACAAACAAAAGTTGCACATGGGAAGTGTTGGGGTGGTTTAAATCAGCTACTTAGAAATGTTGGTGTTCTGTGAAACTCTCGACTCCTCATGGCTGCCAGATAGTTTCAGCAGTTCTAAGGATCAAGCGGTCATGTATAATGTGTTGAATTTTCACTTTTGTTAAGGAAGAAATGCCATTAGGTAACAGGAAATGTTACTTAGGTTGATTGGTCAGTATGTGAGCACGTGCCATAAATTTCATGCATGACAAGCTCCATGTCCAGCTGCAGGGAGGCTAGTACAACAAAGTCCTGTCATTATCAGTTTCAATGGCTAGGGACCAGCTCTGACATCAGGAAAGAAGGGGCTAACTTGTGCTTGTGTCCCCTAGACTATGTTGTATGCTCTTACGTAAGTAAATGTTTTGTTTACTGTTGAATCATTGCAGCTCAGCCCACAGAGCTAACATATACTGGTCAATGAGCTCATTTTAGTGTAAATGTGTGTGTTTGTGTGTGTGTGTGTGTTGGTCTTAGTTGCATTGATAATTCTAATTCTCTGTTTCCACTTAGGTAAGAATTAAACAAATCTTGAAGTCCTCTCAGGCTCTGAAAGACTGTCTTTCTCTTACTAGTGCATAAACTCAAGGATATCTGTTTGATTAATCATCCTTGATAATGTTCTAACGTTCTGAGTTTGTTTTGGTAAACAGAGGTTGACAAATGGTTGGATTCTAGATCAATGAGACATTTTAATTTCTTGTTGAAATGGGAAATTAAGAAAGACATTCATGTTCACATCGCTTTATCAAATCTGAAATAATTCACAGGAAATTAATGTCTGCTTGCACTTATGGGGGAAGCAAAGTAAAACTATTTGTATAACTGATAAATGAAAATGATAAAATTCTGCTTTGATGATAGGTTATACAAGAACCATTCAAGAAAGCACTTTTAATAGATTTGGTGAGGGCCTAGTCCTACCATGTTCAATACTATAATAATACTTAATGAGATGGACACATATTTTTATTTTAAAAAATACATTAGAATCAGATATTGATTCATTAAGTTATCCATGGTTACTAGAACCTTTTGTACTTTCATTTAAAATAAAATATTATGAGAAAGTTTTTTTCTTTTTTTCATATTCTTTTTTTTAATGTTTATTTTTTACTTCAAGTTACATCTCCATCATACTGTCCTCTTTCCACCCCTCTTGGTTCTGCCCCCCCTCTCTACCCTCTCCTCACTCTCCCACCTATCCCACTCCTCCTATGTGGAGTGTCCCTACATATCAGCCCCTCTCAGTTCAACAGTCTTATGAGGGGTACAAGCTTCCTCTTGCACTGGGGGCCTACATGGTAGCACCCCTAGGGAAAATTCTTATGCAGATGAAGTTGGCAATGAAAGGGATTTTTTTGTTTTGTTTTGTTTTGTTTTTTGGGATTTTTTTGCCATTATAATTCTTTAATACACTCAGGAGTGAACTAACCTAGACTCAGAAGGATGCATATGGCATCTATTCACTTATAATTGGATTTTAGCCATATAGTACAGGATACCCTCCCACCCTCAACCCCCTCTCCCTTCTATCCTAATCTTCAGGAGTGGAGTGTCCCTACATATTAGTCCCCTGCCCAAGTTCAGCAGTCATATGAGGGCCAAGAGTCTCCTCATGTTTTGGGGACCTACATGTCAGCACCACTAGGGTAAAGTGTCTTCTTAACAGGTAACAAGATCTATGTTCCTGTTCCTTTTGGTGCATTGGTTATAGTACAGTTATCCTGTACTATATGGCTAAAATCTAATTATAAGTGAATAGATGCCATGTGCATCTTTCTGAGTCTGGGTTAGCTCACTCAGGATGAGCTTTTCTAGTTCCATCCATTTGGCTGCAAATTGAATGATTTCATTGTTTCTGATGGCTGTGTGGTATTCCATTGTGTAGATGTACCACAGTTTTTTATCCATGCCTTGGTTGGGGGACATCTGGGTTGGTTCCACTTTCTTGCTATAACAAATAAGGCTGCTATGAACATAGATGAGGCTATGTCCTTGTGGTTTGGTGAGGAATCATTTGGATGTATACCCAGAAGTGGTATAGCTGGGTCTTGAAGTAGAGCTAACCCAAGTTTTCTAAGATATCTCCAGACTGATTTCCATAGTGGTTGTACAACCTTGAACTCCCACTAGCAATGGAGGAGTGTTCCCCTTTCTCCACAACCTTGCCAGCATGTGCTGTCATTTGAGCTTTTGATCTTAACCATTCTGACAGGTGTGAGATGGAATCTCAGAGTTGTCTTGAGTTGCATTTCTCTGATGATTAGGGATGCTGAGCATTTCTTCAAGTGTTTCTCGGCCATTAGAGATGCCTATTTTGTGAATTCTCAGTTTAGCTCTGTTTCCCATTTTTTGATTGGATTATTTGGTTTCTTAGGGTTTAATTTCTTGAGTTCTTTATAAATTTGGATATTAGCCCTCTGTCAGATGTGGGGTTGGTGAAGATCTTTTTCAATCTGTAGGTTGCTATTTGGTTCAAATGACAGTATCTTTTGCCTTACAGAAGCTTTTTGGTTTCATGAGGTCCCATTTATTGATTGTTGGTCTTAGAGTCTGAGCTGTTAGTGTTCTGTTCAGGAAGGAGTCACCTGTGCCAATGAGTTCAAGGGTTTTCCCCACTTTCTCTTCTAATAGATGTAGTGTGTCAGGTCTTATGTTAAGGTCTTTGATCCACTTGGACTTAAGTTTTGTGCAAGGTTATAAGTATGATTATGATTTCATTCTTTTACATGTCAACATCCAGTTAGACCAGCACCATTTGTTCAAGATGCTGTCCTTTTTCCACTGTACGGTTCTGGCTTTCTTGTCAAACATTAAGTGACCATGGGTGTGTGGGTTCATTTCTGGGTCTTCAGTTCGATTCCATTGATCAACTGGTCTGTTTCTGTACCAGTACCATGCTGTTTTTATTACTATTGATCTGTAGTATAGCTTGAAATCTGGGATGGTGATACCTACAGATATTTTTTTATTGTATAAGGTTGATTTAGCTATTCTGGGATTTTTGTTATTCCATATGAATTTGAGAATTGTTTTTTCCAGGTCTGTACAGAATTGTGTTGGTATTTTGATTGGAATTGCATTGAATCTGTATATTGCTTTTGGTAGGATGGCCATTTTTATTATGTTGATCCTACCTATCCATGAGCATGGGAGATCTTTCACCTTCTGATGCTTCTTTCTTCGAGGACTTGAAGTCTTGCCATACAGGTCTTTCACTTGCTTGTGTAGAGTTACCCCAGGTATTTTATGTTGTTTGTGGCTATTGTGAAGGGTGTTGTTTCCCTAATTTCTTTATCAGCCCATTTATCTTTTGTATAAAGAAGGCCTTCTGATTTTTTTTTTGAGTTAATTTTGTATCCAAACTCCTTGCTGCAGGTTTTTATCAATTGTGTTAGCTCTCTGGTGGAATTTTTGGGGTCACTTATACATACTATCATATCATCTGCAAATAGGGATAATTTGACTTCTTCCTTTCCAATTTGTATACCTTTGATCTCCTTTAGATGTCTTATTGCTCTGGCTAGAACTTCAAGTATAATGTTGAAGAGATATGGGGAGAGTGGGCATCCTTGCCTTGTTCCTGATTTTAGAGGAAATGCTTTAAGTTTCTCACCATTTAGTTTGATGTTGGCTACTGGTTTGCTGTATATCACCTTTATTATTTCTAGGATGGTCCTTGTATGCCCATTCTCTCCAGGACTTGTAGCATGCAGGGGTGTTGGATTTTATTAAATGCTTTTTCAGCATCTGGTGAGATGATCATGTGGCTTTTTTTTTTCTTTCAGCTTGTTTATATGGTGAATTATGTTGATGGATTTTCACATGTTGATCCACCCCTGCATTCTTGGGATGAAGCCTACTTGATCATGGTGTATACTTTTGATGTATTCTTGGATTCAGTTTGCCAGTATTTCATTAAGTATTTTTGTGTCTATGTTCATGAGGGAAATTGGTCTGAAGTTTTCTTTCTTTGTTGGGTCTTTGTGTGGTTTGGGGATCATGGTTACTGTGCCCTTGTAGAATGAGTTTGGCAGTGTTCCTTCTGTTTCTATGTTGTGGAAGAGTTCGAAGAGTATTGGTATTAGCTCTTCTTTGAAGGTCTGGTAGAATTCTGTGCTGAAGCCATCTGGTCCTGGGCTTTTTTTTTTTGGATGGGAGATTTTTAATGACTATTTCCATTTCCTTAAGGTTATAGGATTGTAGAATTTGTTAACCTGATCTTGATTTAGCTTATCAAGAAAATTGTCAATTTTGCTTAGGTTTTCAAATTTGGTGGAGTACAGATCTTTGAAGTAAGACCTAAAGATTCTCTGGATTTCTCCAATGTCTGTTGTTATTTCTCCCTTTTCATTTCTGATTTTACTGATTTAAGTATTTTCCCTCTGCCTTCTTGTCAGTTTGGCTAAGGGTTTGTCTATTTTGTTGATTTTCTCAAAGAACCAACTCTTGGTTTCATTGATTCTTTGTCTTGTTCTTTTTGTTTCTAAGTTGTTTTAGCTCTAAGTTTGATGATTTCCTGCCTTCTGCTCCTCTTGGGAATGTTTACTTCTTTTTTTTTTTTTTCTAGCTCTTCTAGTTCTGCTGCTAAGTTGCTCATATGGGCTGTCACAATTTTCTTTTTGAAGGCACTTAGTGCTATGAACTTTCCTTGTAGCACTGCTTTCATTGTGTCCCATAGGTTTGGGGATGTTGTGCCTTCATTTTTGTTAGATTTTAAGAAATCTTTGATTTCCTTCTTTATTTGTTCTCTGACCCAGTGGTATTTAACAGAGAGCTGCTTAGTTTCCATGAATATGTAGGCTTTTTGTTATTTCTATTGTTGCTGAAGTCCAGTTTTAATCCATGGTGGTCGCATAAGATACAAGCGGTTATTTCAATTTTCTTGTTTCTATTGAAGCTTGCCCTGTGTCCGACTATATAGTCAATTTTGGAGAAGGTTCTGTGAGGTGTTGAGAAAAAGGTGTATTCTTTTGTGTTTGGGTGAAATGTTCTGTACATATCTGTTAGAGATCCATTTGGTTCATGACCTCTGTTAGCCTCATTATTTCTCTGTTTGGTTTCTGTCTCAATGACATGTCCATTGTTGTGAGTGGGGTGTTGAAATCTCCCACTATTAATGTGTGGAAATTGATGTGTGGTTTAAGCTTTACAAGGGTTTCTTTTACAAATGTGGGTGCCCTTGTATTTGGGGCATAGATATTCAGTATTGAGATGTCATCTTGATTAATTTTTCCTTTAAGGAGTATGTAGTGTCCTTCCCTGTCTTTTTTGATTAACTTCAGTTGAAAGTCTATTTTATTTGATATTAAGATGGCTACTCCAGCTTGTTTCCTGGGCCAATTTGCTTGCAAAATATTTTCCCAGCCATTTAATCTAAGGTAGTCTATATTTGTTAGTGAGATGCATTTCTTGCATACAGCAAAGTGATGGGTCTTGTTTATGGATCCATTGTGTAAGCCTGTGTCTTTTTATTGGGGAGTTGAGTCCATTGATATTGAGGAATATTAATAACCAAAGGTTGTTGTTTCCTAATATCTTGATGTAGGTGATGGTTGTATGTTTCTTTTAGTTTAGCTGCAGTGGAATTTTTGCTTCCTGTGTTTCCTTGGGTGTATATATCTTCCCTGGGTTGGAATTTTCCTTCCAGGATCTTCTGTAGAGCTAGGTTTGTGGATAGATACTGTTTAAATTTGTTTTTTCATGGAATATATTGTTTTCTCCATTTATGTTGATAGAAAGTTTTGCTGGGTATAGTAGTCTGGGCTGATACCTATGTTCTCTTAAGACCTTTAGGACGTCTGTCCAAGCCCTTCTGGCTTTTAGAGTTTCTGAGAAGTCAGGTGTAATTATGATGGATCTGCCATTATACGTTACTTGACCTTTTTCTCTTATGGCTTTTAATATTCTTTCTTTGTTCTGTACATTTGGAGTTTCAATTATTATATGGCAAGAGGAATTTCTTTTCTGATCTAATCTATTTGGAGTTCTGTATGCCTCTTGGAATTTTGTCAGCATCTCTTTCTTTAAGTTTTGGAAGTTTTCTTCTATGATTTTGTTGAAGATGTTTCCTGGACCTTGGAGTAGGTAGTCTTCTCTTTTATCCATTCCTATAATTCTTAGGTTCCATCTTTTCATTGAGTCCTTGATTTCTTGGAAGTTGTGGGTGAGAACTTCTTTAGATTTCTTGTTTTCTTTGGTTGTTTTCTTCTATTGAATCTTCCATATCTGAGATTCTGTCTTCCATCTCCTGTATCCTATTTTTGATACTCATGTCTGTAGTACCTGTTCTCTTCCCTTGGGTTTTCACCTCCAGGACTGTTTCTGTTTATGATTTCTTTATTGCTTCCATTTCCAATTTCAAGTCTTAAATGCTTTTATACATTTTATGCATTTCCTGCTCCAATTTAGGTGACTTTGTCTGCCAGTCATTTTAATCTTTCATAGCCTTGTCTCTGTCTCATTCATATTTGGCTGAGTTGGTTTGGAGGTCTCTAATGGTATTCTCCATTGCTTTCATTTGTAAAATTGAAGAGACTTTATATTCTTTCAGGGATTTAACTTCTTCTTGTAAGGACTCTATCATTTTCCTGAGTATAGTTTTTTTTCATCATTTTCGTGTGTTTCAGCTGTGGTGGGATGGTCAGGGTTTGCTGTATTAGCATCATTGTATTTTGTTGGAGTCATATTTCTCTGATTTTTTTTTCAGATTTGTTTTTTCACTGACCTTTAGCCATCTGGCTATCCTTAGCTAATTGTTCCTAGTGTCTTTGGGACCTGATGCTAAGGATGGGGCTTTGGTGTAGAGGCTGTATAGTCTTCATTTTCTGTAACTCAACACAGGCTAGGTGGGGCCTTGTGTTGGGGACTGTATTTCAGTGGGCCACCTGAAGTTCACCCCTTCCAGTTGTGTCCCAACTGAAAGCTCAGGTCAGGGTTAGGGTTGGATGTGTTATTCCAGCCTGCAGCGTCCCCTGCTGCTAATTTGTCTGGTCTACAGGTTAGGTCAGTGGTTGTGTTTCCCTTAGGCAGCCCCTCCTAGATGGTCCCCAGGGCACCTCTGTGCCTCTCGACCTTAGACACTAAGCCCTTGTAGTCTGAGTCACTAAGGCAGGGAACAGAGGCCAAGAACTCGCTGCTCCAGGGGTGGAACTATAGGTGCTGAAGACCTGAGTTCCTGCCAGAGGAGCCAGGCCTGGCTGAGGGTTCTGATATTAACCCCACAACTCATCTAGCACTTGGACTGAGTGGAGTTCCACGCAGCCTTCTCACCCGACCACCTGCCTTTCAGCCCACTCTTATCTCACCGTTCCTGTGGCTGTGTTGGTCTTGATATGGGTGCCAGAGCTGTCCTGTTGATACTGGCAATTGGGGCTGCCTGCCAAGGCCCAGGACACTGCTCTAGTGCCAGAGGTGCAGCCCGCTACAGGAACTGTATCCCGCTGCTTTGTCTAGCTGTAGTGTTCTTCAGAGTGATTGTAAATCCAATAGAGGGGCCTGTATGTTCAATTCCTTTCTGGGAAAGCCCAAATATGCTTGTATCTCCCAGACTGCTTCTCTGCTGGTGATACACTGCTGTGATTCAGCTGTTGTCCTGCAGTTCAGAATGTGCTGTGGTTCACGGCCACAATGGTTCTGCTGAGAATATACCTGTTCCTGAGTCTCTGCTGATCTTCCCCCTGGTGTCAGAACACCTGCATGGAATCTGGGAGCCCAGGAAGCTGGTGAGTACCCCTATTTGGGGTTCGGAGCTGCTGGGTATTTGAGTGGCTAGTACCTCTCCCATTTTCTCTTGTTTTGATGTCTTTTTGCTCTTGTTAACTTATTTTGGATGCTCATTGAAATTTAACTTTTAGGCTTGAAGTTCTTTCGTTCTCATGTTCTTCAGTTATCTTCTCTGCCTCTGTCATGTCCTTCGCTGGCTGTGCATCTTTGCGAAGCCAGTCTCTGATTCACATACTTTGTAACCAACATGATATTAACCTTGATCATTGTTAACTCACTCTCTTATAAATAATTGTTATTGGTTTACATAGTTGCTACCAATTTGTGTTCCTTAGATTTGTTTTACTAGAAAGTAGTAACAACATTACCAACAAAACTCAAGAGCATATATTTATTTTCTTCTGAGATTTTACCCCAGCCATCTTGTTCCAATCTATTCTATTCAGGACTCAAAGTCTTTTTCTTCTCAATTTCTCCTAGCCATCTGTTTTCAGCCCTTCAGATCTTCAGTGAGCATTTCTTTTAGTCTGGTCATGTTGAATTATGTCATATGTTACATACAACAGGGAGGCTGTCTACCTTGTCTTCATGTCTTCATCTTTATGGAAGATATCTTTTTTTTTTTTTCTGTAGAGGAATGAGTTTTTCCCATTGTGTGCTAAAGGTTGCTGTTAACAGTACTAAGATGGTTGTTAAGTGATCTGTGTTCTCAAGTTAAGGACCCCTGGAGATACAAAAGACACCACTGAAATTTTCAGGCATTTATGTCATAGAACAAATAATTGGTACTGGATATTCTGGATATTAATCATCTGTTAAATATATATCTGGCAAAAATTTTCTATTCCTCCATGGGCTTCCTTTTCATTGGACTGACTGTTTCCTTTGTTATACAGAAGCTTTTAGCTATGCCATTTCTTGGCATATGACCAAAGGACTTGATATCTTACCACAATCATGTCATCGCTGCTCTATTTACAATAACCAGAAAATGTCGTTCAAGTGACAAGTGGTTAATGAAAATGTGGTATATGTACACAATGGAATTCTGCTCAACTCTAAAGTAAAGTGCGATGCATATACTATATATGTGCATCACACACACACACACACACACACACACACACATATGTAAAAGTACTCATAGAAGACAAGGTCATGAAATTGAGAGAAGGATGTAGGTGGAGAGGGAAGGGGAGAGATTGACATGATGTAAATACAGTACTCATACATAAAAGTTAATGTTTAAAATCTAGATTCAAAAGGAGAAAAATATGACATTTCCTAAAATGGAAGTAACCCAGAAAGTTGTGCCAGCTCCAAAATTCAAATACCTTCTGTTTTGATTTTTTTTAAGTAGGTCACTTGTGTAGTGTCCACCACCATCCACTACCCAGCTCTGCTCCAACCCCCACCTGAAATCACTAGGCTTTCCTTGGACATCCTGTATTTAATGTGTAGCCCAGGGGAGAAAGGGCTCTTTCCAGTGTTTCTCTGCCATCTGGTATCTTCCATATATTAGACCCTATCTCTGTAACTTACCTCCTGACACACTCGGACATCAAGAGCTCTAACTATCTGCAATAAATCTCAATGTTCACTAAAAAGGAACAGCTTTTCAAAAGAACATCATTCAGTTTAAACAAGTTGAAGACAAATAAATATAAAATATAAACAAAATACACTGTTTTTCAGAATATTTTATAAAATGTGTCCATTGCGCTTTGGAAGTCTGTAGTTTACTCTGATTTCAACTTTCCTTTGTATAGATAAATCTGTTATGTTTGGTCAATTGCTCATACTTTGCACTTGGTATATTAACTTCCACATTCTGACCTTAACCATGGATTAAATTGCTATTATTTAAAAGATTTGGTTAAAGTTTATCTGATAAGCAGTGTTCATTATATCATCACTATGATTATTAAATCCATATCCTTATATGGATTTGATAATCCAAGAAGATTTGTTTGCTAACTTAATGCAAGAGGTTTCAAAGTGTGATTTGAGGATCACTTGGGGCTCCTGATAATGTTCTCTCAGCAGTAGATCTCTGTGTGGAAGATTTTCTTCTAATACTTTTAGGTGATGAATATATGCTAATGAATTGAAGGGAGAAGCAGATATGACAATTGAACTGTCTCAAATAATTTGTTCTTGAAAATGTAATTATTTTTATATAAACATCATTTATATTATTATGCCCAGCTTTCATTATTATATAAAGATTAATTAATATAAAATACTATTACTTTAAAATTTTAATTTTATTTTGGTTAAGTATACACACACACATATTTAAGTACAGAAAAATTCTAGACTTCAATAATTTTTGAAATCTAACTAAGTGAAAAAAACAAAAATAAATTAAGATCTATTGAATCAAGCAATGCCATGTACTGGGCATGTTGCTTTTATCTCTCTCTCATTGTTTAATTTCATAAGTGATATAATAACATTCCATTTACTAAGAGTAAAGTGTAGAAAGCATGGTGTGTACATTATACCTGTTATGACTGATAAACTACACATTAGCATTCTGATTCTAAAATTTACAGATAAGGGATACTTATGAAGAAAGTAGGGATCTCTTAAGTTTTCCCAGAAGTGGAGTGATGGAGCCATGCACTACTTAATATCAAATCCCTGGTGTTTCTTAATATTTATGACACATTTCGTTAATTCACATTCTTCATCAAAACATCTCTCATGATACTTATTACAATACTGTAAGCAAGGAGGTAATTAATAAAACAATCATTAAATAATATGGTCAACCCTAATTCTAGAAATCTTTAAAGGAGACAGCTTTAAGTTGACTTATTTAGAACAACTTATCTATATTTCTTTTTGTCCCAAAATCATTTTACTTTCTGGATTGCCTGCTGCAGACAGTGGAATAATATTGGTTTGGAAAATCAATGGGTTTCAAAGAATAAGCACGATTAATTCAACTGCACTGAAAATAAGCTTTCTAAACCACATTCTCGGCAAATCCACCTGTACATGTTGATCTTGATGCGGAAACGTTTCATCATCCCACTTCCTGATAATGTGCTTAGTCATTTCTTAACAGAGAGTGAGATTTTCAGAGTTATCAGTGCATAGTTCAGCTTCGTTCACTTGCTTAGCCTGCCGCCAGACTGAGCCAATGCTGAAGACAAAAGCTGAGGGAAAAAATGAAATGAATAATTCATTTCACTTGATCCTTAGAACACAGAGCAAGGAGCTTTGCAGGACAACTGACTCATCCTGTAGCACTGTGTAAATCTTGAGCTAGGAACAGGAGCCAGTAGATGACCAGCCTGTCAGCTGGCAGGGAGAACCTCCCACCAGCACACACTCGCACCGGAGCTCTCCACGGAAGGGGATTTGCAGAAAAGACCATAAATACGACTTTAGCTAAAGTTGATCTAAAGGTTACATTTTTTAAAAATGAAAATGTCAAGCAGGCAGTTAGGAATCTCTGACTGAGTACAGGTTAAGAACAGGACTGAATTAATAGAAGTGAATATTTTAGATTAGACATGAGAGATGGAGCTATACATTTTCAGATGAAAACCCAAAGTAATAACCTCCAAGATGTGACTGTTCAACTTTGTGTGAATCCTGTTGTTAGAATGAGAGATGGACAGAGTGCCCTGAGGAGAGGTGTGCTAGAATATGCAGTGAGGATGAATGTCTTCAGTAAGAAAAGGTTTTAACTTCCAGAGAAGGCTGGAAGGTGAAGTTATCATAATGGCTTGGAAACTTGAGACAAACTTTTATCTCCAGGCTACATGCAAAAACAAACAAACAAACAAAACAAAAACAAAAAACCAAAAAACCAAAACATGTGTCCAAGTTTGCTGAGGAACAATGCTATATATAGGCACTGTTTTAGGAGCTTTTAATATGCTCCTTAATAGCTCAAATATAGGCCACTACCATGTGAAAAACTTATAACATTTGATAGGCTTTTGATCATGGACTGACTAAGCACTACCAGAAAAAAAAATATACAGCTGTGTTTGTGCAGTGTTGTCCTGGGATTCTGGCTCACTACGTGTGATAGTTAGTCTCTGTTGACAGCGTGACTAGTTTTAGAATGTGTTGGGAGTTCCCAGACAGTTAAACTGAAGAGGAAGACCTATCCAGAATGTGGGTGGCACCATCCCCTGAATTGGAGTCTGAGACTGTAAATGCAGAAAAAGAATAATGTGAGCTGAGCAGCCATTCATCTCTCTGCTTCTTGATGGTGAGGCAGGGGGACAAGTTGCCACACCCTCCCACAATACAGCTTTACCTCTCAAAGGTGGTGGACTGTGCCTTTGGACTGTCCTTGTCCTTAAACTGTCCTTGTCAGGCATTTTGCCACAACAATAAGAAAACTTGCAAATACACTGGGAATGAATAACACAGGAAAGGACTTGATTTCAAGTTTGAGACCTTCTTTTGAAATGGTTGGAACATAGCTACCGTCTGATGCCAACTTGGGAAAGATGCACAAAGGCAGTCCTTGCAGGCCAAGCCAAACCAAACAACAGCCCACAGTGTTGTCTTCACCATCTTGGTTCACTAATATGCCTCTTTCTTTTATTTCTTAATTTGGAAAATGGGAAAATATTTTTTCAAGTTTTATCATGAAAGTGTTTATTGTTTTAATAATTTTGAGTAAACACAGGCTAAAGATATAATCTATTGAGTTAATCATTGTAAGTCATACTCAGATTTTGGTTTGTGAAAAATAACATCAAATTTAGATTTGAAAATCCATACACAACTAAAAAATAAACCCACGGATGATAGACAACTTTTAGAAATGCTGTAAAAACTAACACTAGAGGATGAGCTATTTCATATGACTGTTTCTCTAATACATAAAACTTGGAGATTTAAGCACTGGAATTTTAAATTTTTTACCAAGTTTGTACAAAAATTCTTATAACATATATTTTGAGTTTAAAAATAATGCGTTATTTTAAAAAAGCACCATTTAGCATTTTGAAAATAGATGCCAATAGAGATGTAAAGAACTTTTTGTAATCTCAGTCACCTAGAGATACAGAGTTAATATACTGGCTCCTTTGCTCTTTCCCCTGTCTGTCCTTCCCTCCCTCCCTCCCTCCCTCCCTCCTTCTGTTCCTCATTTCCTTCCTCTCTCCATTCTCTACTTTATTATTCTTTTCTCTTTTCTCCCACTTCAAGTCCCTCTCTTCTCTGTTTCTCTTTCTGATCCTTTTTTGTCTGAATATTTCCAAAACTTGAAATATTTTTACATATCCTATGTTATACAAACTTACTCAGCATTCTCCACATCCCCAAATATACTTTGAACACCAAGTTTAATGGCTGCTTAATATTTCATTAAATGTATATAAAGGAATCATTGAAAATATATACATATAATTAATGAATTAAGTTCAGTTTTCTTTTTAGAAATGTAATATGATGTAAAAACAGCTTCATGTGTCTCTGTGTCCTTCATGGCAGTTCTCATGTAAATTCCTTGAATTGGAATGAAGTACAATATAAGGTTAGCTTTGTAAACTTTTATCCCCATTGATTAAGGTTTGATTCATATTGTTCAGGCCCGGATTTCAGAAAGATTGTGAGAATGCATATGTCTACTAGCAAGTTCTGGAGTGTTTATCCTTGTTTGGCCATCAACAGACACTGCCACCTTTCCCACTGTTTTCAAACAGTGCACTACATGTCATAGTGCTTCAGCCAGTACCATGCATCTAAGTTAGATAAATGAGACATTAGAACCACATCACATGGAATACCCTGAGGCAACGAATCAGAATTTGGACAATAGCTCTATGTAGGTCACAATCACGGTTTGAAATACTGAGATTTATCTCTTGCTGGTTTCAATATAGGTAACAAGGATTCTGCTTGATGCACCCTTTAAGATATCAAACCTGCTGCTACTGTTCTTCCTCCTGGTATGTGTGTGTGAGTGTGTGTGTGTGTGTGTGTGTGTGTGTGTGTGTGTGTGTGTGTGAGACAGTATGTGTGCACACATGTGCATGTTCCATATGAGGTCCTGCAGTGGACATTGGCTCTTCAGCCACCACTCTGTTCTTCATACTGAGACAGGTGACTGTCTAAATATGAATCAAACTTTAATCAGTGGTGATAAAGGTTTACAGAGTCCAGAAATTTAGGCTATCATTCCTAGACAGTTTGAATGGGGACTCCCACAGCTCTCCCTCCTGAATGTTGAGATTATGGGCAGACATCTCTCAAGCTTGACATTTAGATGGATACTGAGGATCTGAACTCTGGACTTCATGCTTGAGTGACAAGTGCTTTATCTGCTGAGTCCTCTCCTCAGATAGTCTTTCTGCATTTGGCCACATTATCACTTACCCCCTAAAAATTCTTCTTTTATAGTTTACTTCTGATTAGTAGAGACTACACACAATCTCTGTCATAGCTGTTAAACCATAAACATTATTTAATTTTTTTTCTGAGATTACATCATTTCTTTCTTTGCTTTCTTTCATCCAAACCCTCCCATATATGCTTCCTTTCTGTCTTTCAAATTCCTGGCCTCTTTTTGCATTAATTGTTACTTATATGTATATGTTTTCAGGGCTAATCATTTGGTATTGAATAATCAATTGATGTGGTTTTCCCTGGGGAAAAATATTTCTCCTGCTCTCAGCATTCCCTACTTCTCTGTAGAACTTTTTGTAGGGCAAAGGTGCCATTGGCTTTCCTCATTCCATGTTTAGGAATTCATGTAAGTGAGGCTTTATGGGGATAGCTTCTGACAATTATTATTACTGTTACTAATTTTGAGACAGTCTCATGTATCACAGACTGGCTTGAAGCTTGATATGTAGCTGACAATGACCTTCAATTTCTGAGCCTCCTGCTTGTGGCTCTGATGTTCTGGATTGAAGATGTGTGCCAACATGCCTAGCTTCATGTGGTGCTGGTGTTTGAACCAAGGGCTTTGTGTATCCTGGGCTAACACTCTGTCAACTGAGCTTCATCCTGAGCAGACCAAAAAACAAAAAAACCAAAAAAACAAACCAAAAAACAAAATGAAAAAAAAACTTGGGTTCATTCTGATACAAAGGTGGAATGTTTATATTAAAGAGCGCAAAGGTGTTACCACTAAAGAGTGAAACTCCATTGTATTTATTGACTTTGTCATCTTCCGTTGCTTGGCAAACAATGACACGTTGCTTCCTGATTTCATACTTAGTAGGTAGCAGTTTCAAAGAGCCATGAGATGGGAACCACGGTTTTACTCATCTGTGCCTTTCAGCACTTGAGATAACATTTGGCCCCTAGTGGTCCAACGGATGATGGTTGTGTCAATAGGCAAGAGAAAGATAGCAGGTAAAGAGAACAAACTTCCTTTTTCCGTGGCTGCCTTCAGATATGCTGTGGCCCGCATTAAAGGTGAATCTTCCCGCCTCAAAAGATCCACATTCAAACTGGGTCTTTCTATTTTAAATGCTTAAGTAGAGAAAACAAAGCACTCAACAAATGTGCTCCATCATTTCGACTTTAGTTAATTCCAGATGTAGTCCAGTTGACATCCAAGAATAACCATCACAGCTAGCTTCCCCTTGAAGAACAAAAATAGGTAGGTACTGGAAATTTAGCTAACTTTTCAGTGTTCATAAAGTCATGATTACTAGACGAGCGTCTATAACCACTATATTCCTAAACCGGCATAAATCCTAGCCTAGCAACCATCTATAAACATTCGTCTATAAGCCCACAGGTAAGTGTTGTCTTCACTCATCATGAAGGAAACTTCTCTTCACAACAAATAGAGATCACTGCACAAAACCATAGCCAATCACAATGCAGAGCTGGGAAGCCCAGTCTTAATGGACATACACATCTACAAACCAATCCTGGACCTATGGCTTAGGGAACATTGAAGAGGAGTGGGGAAGAAAGATTGTAAAAGCAAGATCAGGGATATTGACTTGAGATGGTATTTCCTAGTATGTCAAAAGTTATACCCATAAAGT
>CAJQZJ010001466.1:2472374-2520766 GCA_907164525.1 Lophiomys imhausi | reverse complement strand
ACACACACACACACACACACACACACACACACACACACACACACACATACACACACACGAACACATTGGTTTTCCTACTTTTGAAAAACAATAAAATTAAATCTACAAATGACACTGTAATTTGCACATTGGAAAATTGCCATTTATTCCATGCAGTTTGGCACTAGACCAAACAAACAGCACTCCAGTTCACTTTCTTAAAGTTTTGTATCTCTAGATATGTATATATACACACATATATAAAAGTATCAATCACACAGAAATATGTAGCATTTAAATGAAGTGCTCAGAATTATTTATGAGAAAATAAAATAAAAAAACCAGGAGTCACTTCCTTGATGTGATATTACTCTGGTGTACATTTCTATCAATATATGTATACTGTCCCAACTAAGCCATCAGCTCCCTTATACTTCATGACCATGTGTAGTATTATTCAATATTACTTTTATTTCTAAATAAGCTACTAAATATAGGAGTTAAAATTCGCTTGCCAAAAGTAAAACATCTTGTGTTATATGCTAATTTTTGCTTACATGTCTGACTCCTTATTATAACAAACCTTCATGAGAGCAAGTACTTCATCCTGTCCCCCTCTGAGTTCCTAGATCTTCATGATGACTGATACATGGTAGGAGCTCAATAATCATTTGTGACATTAGTTATTGAATGATAGATTTTTATAGCATATAGCAATTACTACTATCAACCCTCAACTGTGTGATTTATCATTTTTACTAAGCATTGTGTTCTTAAGAAGATTTCTAGAATGTTTCTCAATAGGTGTAAATACTTTAATGCTGGCATCTGAGACAATTTGTAGGAGACAAGTGCTACATGCGGCTGGAACTCTATTAATTGGGTACAGCCATTAGTGACACAAGTGCTACTGTTTACGAGATGTGCTCAGTCCCCTAATGGCGTAAAAGGAAGGGTGGGAGCCATTTTCGTTGCTAAGAAATCTGTAGAGTTGACATGATATTGTGATATTTTATGACTGTAGTTCTCTGCCTCCAGTGTCTTATAAATATTGATTACTTGAGAGCAGAGAGATAAGCTAGCAAGTTACCCAAGAAGAATGCCAAAAAGACAACTAAAAACCTTGTGGCCACCAAGATATAGTTCAGCGCAGAAGCAAGCTGTCACTTTTATGTGACTGGCAAAGCACAGACTGATCAGGAATTTTGTCTTCTAGAGATGGGTCTACTACTATAAATAGTGTCGGCTTCTAGGGAGGTACTAGCAAAAAGTCAAGAAAATAGTAACAAGCTATATAAAAATATTTTCGTATTGTTAACATTTACCTGAAAGACAGATTTGGGAAGGTTCCATGTTCTAGCTCTTAAAAAATGAAGTATTAAGGCAAGATAACTATATTTGTACTTATAAGCCCATTCATCATTCCTTTGTAAAAGTACTTGAAAATTCTGTTTATGATATATGAACCTGCTTAACATTGAGTGTCTGGTTTTCAGAATGAACAAACAGGATGGGGAGAAGCATGAAGGCAAACAGAATCTGGAACAATTTGAGAGCTGGGTAGTAAGGCAATGCAGGGAGACTGCAGGGATGAGAAGGTCCAGAAGAGTATAATGTCGGAGTGCCAAGCCAAGGGCTGTGCACTCCACCCATTGCTAAGGTAAAGTGTCAGAGTTCCATTTTGAAGCCTCATTCCGCCTTCTCTATATACTGTGGGTGAATGAGTCTTTACCAAAGATTGAGAGATAATATTTTGATATGTCAGAAAAACTCACACACTCATTCAAGTGCAGCTGGTAGATCCCCAGTAATGATTATGACTGGGAGAATGGCAGAGGGCTGTATAGTGTTAGTTGAATCAACAAGTTGTAGGAACCTTTGAAAAGACAATGATGAGCTTGTCCAAGGTAAGGAAGAGAAGAAGAACAGGTTGTGGGAGAGATGACCTATTTATGCTTTTATTTGTTCACATTGGATAGTCTACAGTATCTTAATGGTGTGAGACTCACCAATCAGTTGATATTACATATATTTCAGGAGATAAATCTAGATTACAGTTGTGGACATCATCTCTAACAACAATGTGAGTAATGTGAACACAGCAATATAAGAGATGTTTAATTTTTTTCTAGGTTGTAGGTGAAATTGTAGAAAGTGAGATAGGTTATAATGAAGCCCCAAGTGTTGATAAAATTTAGGAGACAAGCATAATAGTAAGCTTTGGCCAGATTCTGAGGTGACCAGTGCAAGAGGAAACCCCAAGAGAATAGAGGAGCTAGAAGCCAATGGATGAAGATTTTGAGGAACTCCAAATAGACCAATTGAAGCAAAGATGGAAAGCAGATGTTGCATTTGAAAAGATAACATTATCAGTTTGACTACTGTGTGAGGCATTTCAATGGAGCAATTATATTTGAAACCAGCTGAGGAACTGAGGAAATGAGTTCAAACTCTCCTTTTAACACTCTTTTAAAGCAGCAGATAGAGGAAGAGATAAACAAAACAGGATGGGCCAGGCAGGATGTTTTTGTTTTTTGCAAATCACACTGTCTCTTTGTAGGAAGTTGTAAACTGCTTGGCAGAATGACTTCATTTGCAAACACATAAGAAGGTCCAAATGAATGGGATGATTTGGCTGCTGAGGAGGTGGAATGAGTAAGATTCAGAATCCAGGGGACAACTTTCTAGCCTTCAGCAATAGTGAAGAAGAAGGAGGCAAGAATGTAACACCGTGAGGGAGATAGGAGAGGATAAGGAAGGTCATGTATATTACAGACTCTAAAACCCACATCCCTTTCTTTTATCTTTGATAATTTAATGGCTCAAGCATGGAGCTAAGATCCTTAGAAGTAGAGCCAAAAGATGAGAAAAACCTCAAGTGTGAAATCTAGGGCCCGCATGACTCTGTGCAAGTCTGCCGACACGTTTCATTGAGGTGTAAGATGGAATTTCAGGGAGGGGACCAGAGTCCATTCTTCCCTCATTTTTGCCTCAGAGGAGAGTTCTTCTTCCAATATCCGGCCAAAGAAGCTCTCTGCTCGACCTTCTCAATCCATGTGTCTGAGGCAGCATAACAGGCAGTATGAGAATGGAGAAAAATGCTGACAACCCAGAAGGTTCACATGACACGGGGCAGGAGAACAGGATAAAGTATCTGTCATAATGAAAGAAGGATTCTTGGTATAATCTAAGTTTGAAGGAACGAAAGCATGACCATCTTGATATTTACCTTTTTTATTTTTATACTTTGGCGTGTATGGATAAACTAGAAATCTAAACTGTTGAAGTGAGGATTGGTGTTTCGCTAAGCACTTCAGACTGACCATTCTCAACTATCACTGAAGAGGACTGGAAAAAAAGCAGAGACACCAAAAGTGGAGCAATATGTAGAACATTTATTGAGAAATAATGGGGTCTGAATAGATACTTTACAGATTAACAATAGCAGCTACTTTCTGTACCTCATTACATTGTTACTGGTGCTCAAGGATATCCACAGGATTTAGTTTGATTTAATTGGTAGTAAAAGTAGTAAAATTTGTAATTTATCAGTGGGGAATAGCTAATTAGGCTAGGTAATATTTCTTGCTTTTAATTATTCTTCTCAATTAGTTAATCAGTTTTCTTTTTATTTAAGTTTTTGAGATTGATGTTACTTCCATTTAGCAACTCCAGAGTTGTTACCTAAGCCAAATTCAGACTACACACTATTCACTTGTGAGTAAAATAAGGTCATTTACCATTAAATAATGAGTGTTTGATGAGTACAAGACACGTGTGTGTATGTGTGTGTGTGTGTGTATGTGTGTATGCAAGTTTTTAAATTGCAACAAGTTTTAATGAGACAGCTTGCTGCACAAGCATGAAGAATTATTTTCAAATTCCCAATATCATGTAAAAGGTTAGCATGGTCATATGTGTTTATAACTTTAGCACTGTGGAATTGCTAGAGATTTCTGGCCATTATCCTGAATCCAGGTTTCGTGAGAGAATCAGGAAGAGAGTGATACAATAGGATATTTGATGTCTTCCTTCAGTTTTTGTCTGCTTGCAAGGATGTGCTTGCACACACATGTTCAGACATTACACCTATGTGCACCTATACACACACACACACACGCACACGCTCACACACACATTCACACACATATGCACACACTCATACATCCATCCACACATATTCACACATATATTCATACAGACACATACACACAAACACACTCACTCTCACACACAAATAAAAAAAGCACAGAAACTGTTATAAACCACTTTGATATGATTCCAAAATTTATGACCCCAAGGACACTGTACATCGATGACTAAGCATGCTGTAACATGTACCAGTTTAGGGATGCTATTTACACAGGACTTTACTTTTCCACAGTTGGTTAGATTTAGCAATGGCATGCAGTAACTAGAGAAAGGTTTATAATGGTGGAGCTACTACTTCACAGAAACATTCAGTTCCTTTCTGTCTTGGAAAAAAATTGAAAAGTACTAAATATTATACATAAAATACACTTTGGAACTGATAAAAATGAGTATATTTTTGCTCCATTTCCTACCATCCTTCCTATTAGGATGCTATATTAAGTTTTTATTTTTTTAAATTTGAATTGTATTTTAATATTTGTTTATATTTGACTTCTCTTATGTAACATTAAATGGAGGCTATGTTGCCATACACATTCTTCAAATAAAATTTGATTTTGCATACATTTCAAATAGCTTTATCTTAATGCACTAAGTATCTCCTGTTGCTGGATACATTGTGACATCCAGTAATTTTTATTATGAATAGTAATGTAATGATCATCTTGAAAAAAAAATTAACCTCATACTTAGATGTTGAATTGTTAACTTAAAACATGTTAAGAGTTTTTAAGACTCTCTGAAGATTACTTCCAAATTGCTTTCCAGGAACATTATGATACCAGTTTATGTTTGCAACAGAGTGTGAAAATATCCATCTCATCATGTACTAATTAGCATGAAAATTTTAATTTAAGCAGTCTTGACACTTTGACACATGAAAAATTGCGTTTTATTGGTGCTTGATTTCAATTTCTTGATATTAACAAGAAGAAGCATAATGTTTGTGGATTTTTTTAATGAATTACTGGAGTTCTTTATTATTTATCTCCTTTTTATTAATTTACTGGTAAAGAATTTATTCCTCAAATTCCTCTCCTCCTTCTTCTAAATTGCCATTGATCTCCCAGTTCGGTATAATTGATTACATTTCACTGATATATTAAAGTGGTCTTTTGTGTATTTTGTTTAAGATTGTGGTTATACTTGTGGAGACATGTTCCTTACTGTCCTGCCACAGCCATCTATAAACTTCCTAGTGCTTTTGTGACTTGTCTATTATTAACTTTCAACACCCCTGAATTCTTTTTATATCAGATTTGAGGAAGACTCCAACACTTCTTTCTAAAATATGTTCATAGTTACAAGCCTTTAAAAAATATATTAACTATTTCCGCAGTATTCTGATTTGAATACTCTAAGATTCCCATGTTAACCCACCCCCATCTGCTTACCCCTAATACTCTTACAAACGTTTCCAGTTCAAGTGAATTATAGGAACATTTTTCAAATATCTCAAAATATCACATAGCAATTTCAAATAAACTTGGTTGAATCCTTCCTTTGGTATTTCGAATGTGATATATTGGTTCTTGAATGTGTCTCTTGTAGGCTATTTTAGATGCAGCGGTAGAGGAATATGATTGCAACTTCTCTTGCCTCCACTTCCCGAGTCCTGTGTTTGCAGGCATGCATCACCATGCTAGGCTTATGCTGTGCTAGTGATAGAACTTAGAGAGTTTGGAACACACCGGAGAAGCCCCCTGACAAGTGAGCTTCCACCCCATATCCCCATATTTATTTCTGAAGCCTTCTGAAGCCAATTAACTCCAATTAAGCTTCATAAATGGACAGGCATATGAGACTCTGCTTGACTTTAGTTCTGCTTGCTCATGTCTATCATGGACTACTTAACATTAGAATAAATAGCTCATGATAATTATTTTCTCCCTTTCACATAACTTCAAATTTCCATCAATGAAATTTTTAGAACTACATTTAAATTGTAATGTGTTGGTGGGTAAGTTATGTGTGCAGGCCATAGCACGTGTGTGGAAGTCAACAGACAACTTGAAAGAGTTGGTTCTCTCCTTCCATGGTAGGACTCTCGAATTGGACTCAGGTTGTTGGGCTTGGCACCTGCTGCCTCTAACCCCCAAGACATCTTGCCAGCCCTGTTTGCAGCATTTATGATACTACTGGAATTGAGCATCTCAATTTAATTGTGTATTTTGTTTTCTTCACATTCTCTATTTAGAATAACTTTCTTATGGATCTGTAAGGGGGGCTATTTATAAATATTTTGGTTAACTTTTAAGGGTAGTATGCCTTGAACATATGTTCATTCATTCTATGGGGTTTTTGTAGTTTTGCTTGTGGATTATATAAAAATTGTGTTTAATTCTAAAGCAAAAATATATTTTTTTAAAGATTTATTTTATTTTTAGGGTATACAGTGTTTTGTCTGCATGTACTTCTGCAGGCCAGAAGAGGGCACCAAATTTCATTATAGATGGTTGTGAGCTATTATGTGGTTGCTGGGAATTGAACTTAGGACCTCTGGGAGAGCAGTCAGTGCTCTTAACCTCTGAGCCATCTCTCCAGCCCCCTAACAAAAATATTTTTTAAAGAAAATCTAGTTCTAAGAAGAACTAAAGCCACTAGTATATTAAAAATGTTAGAATTTCTTCAGAATTATAGTCCATTTAGATTATACTTAGAAAATAATAGAGTTCACAGCACACAGAAAAGCTCGGGTCATTAGACTGTAATTATCAGTCTAAGGATTTGGAGGGAAAAAAATGGAGAAAAGAATTTCTAAAGCTTGCTTTCCTTTCTGTTCTCGTGTGTCTCTACATGTAGAGGACTCTGCCTGACACTGATTTATTTTTTTCAGAAGCTGAAGCAGAGCTTGGAGCCATGGCAGCTCCAGAGCAGGCATTATTCAGTTCAAGGCAATGGTGGGAGGGAAGCAGGATCACATTTCTAATTGTTCTTTACTATTTTCCATCCCACACATATGGCTGGCAGTCTCTTGTTCCTGAACAAAGCAATTCTCTTCAGTTGTTGAGTTTCAGTTTTCCCAGTTTCTTTTCAAATCATCAAATATTGCATTATTTATCTTGTATATTGCAATATTTATTTAATTTATATAGGTTCAAATAAATCGACCTCCCTCTGAATAGTTTCAAGGTAATATTACTTTATAAAAATTCCATGTTAGAAATTGAGATCATTATTTAAATCTGTTTTGTTTTCATTATAATTTAAAATGTTCATCCATGAATATGTTGGGCACATCTTCTCATGTCTTCCTGCCCTTCTTTTCCTCATTCCACTCTGCTTCTATTAGCACTTTTTTTTCTTGGTTTTTGAAGACAGGGATTCTTTGTGTAGCCCTGGCTGTCCTGGACTCACTCTGTTGACCAGGCTGGCCTTGAATTTGCAGAGATCCACCTGCTTCTAAGAGTGCTGGGATTAAAGGTGTGCACCACCATGCCCGGTCATTACTGACAGCTGTGAACTGTCATGTGGATGCTGGGATTTGAACCCAGGCCCTTTGGAAGATCTGCCAGTGCTCTTAACCACTGAGTCATCTCTCCAGCACTGTATTAGCCCTTTTTTATTCTCCTAAGGACTTTTACTTCAACTTTAATGTTATTTGTACATAAAAAAATTCATGAATTTATGTAAAATATAGGAACCACAAATTAGAAGATATATGGTACTTGTCTTTCTGAGACTGGCTAAATGCCCTTGATATCATTATCCCTAATGGCATCTTTTTTCCTGCAAATGTCATAACTTCATTTTTTTAGTGCCTAAGATACAATTCCATTGTGCATGTTTACCACATTGTATTCATATGTTCCTGAATACCTAGCTAGGTTCTATATCTTAACTATCACAAATAAATTTTTAATTTGTATATTATTTTGTAAAAAATTATAAAAATAAAAATGTATATTTTTATATAATAACAGATTTGCAAGTAACTGTGGTATGTTGAATTGAATTGGCATCATTTAGAGTCTTAGGAGTTGCTGAATACAGTCTTATACTAGATCTATTTTTAGTTGTTCGTTCGTTTGTTTTTTATTTATTTTTTATTTTTATTTTTGAAACCTCCATACTGTAATTTGTATTAATTTCTGATAAAACATTTAAATTTATGAACATTTCTCTCAATATTGCTCTTGATGTAGCCGACAAAACACACATGCTTTCTCACCATCATTTCCAAGTTTTATTAAATGCTATTAGAATTTATTTAACTTGTGAATAATTTAAGGCTCTACTTATAAATTTTCAAACCACTAAATGAAAATTTGTGAATTGCTGTTTGGCTATTTTGATTTACTCTGCTGAAACATGAGTTATATACAATACTAATCTTTAGTATTTGCTGAGGCATACTTTGTATTCAGGTCATAGGCATTCTATGTATATTTGAAATGATGTAAACTCACCAATTGCATGAAATTTTGTATATATAAATTAGCTATTATTTATTTTTCCCAAATCTTCTAGTTCCTTCTGTTTATTTTATATGTTTTATGTCTGAAATGTTGAGATTCCTGGATTAAAAATTTCAAGACCCAGAGATAAACCCACACACCGATGGTCACTTAATTTTTGGCAAAGAGGCCAAAACCGTGCAGTGGAAAAAGGACAGCATCTTTAACAAATGGTGCTGGTCTAACTGGATGTCCACATGTAAAAGAATGCAAATTGATCCATACTTACCACCTTGCACAAAACTTAAGTTCAAGTGGATCAAAGACCTTAACATAAAGCCCAACACACTAAATTTAATAGAAGAGAAAGTGGGGAAAAGCCACGAACTCATTGGCACAGGGACAACGTCCTGAGCACAACACCAATATCTCAGGCTTTAAGACCAACAATAAATAAATGGGACCTCCTAAAACCCTAAAGCTTCTGTGAGGCAAAGGAAAGTGCCATTAGAACAAAACAACAACCTACAGATTGGGAAAAGATCTTTACCAACCCCACATGCAACAGAAGGCTAATATCCATAATTCATAAAGAATTCAAGAAATTAAACACCAAGAAACCAAATAATCCAATCAAAAAATGGGGGCCAGAGTTAAACCGAGAATTCACAAAGGTGGAATCTCTAATGGCTGAGAGACACTTGAAGAAATTCTCAACATCCTTAATCATCAGAGAAAAGCAACTCAAGATGACTCTGAGATTCCATCTCACACCTGTCAGATGGCTAAGATCAAAAAACTCAAATGACAGCACATGCTGGAGAGGTTGTGGAGAAAGGAGAAACCTTCTCCATTGCTGGTGGGAGTGTAAACTTGTACAACCTCAATGGAAATCAGTGTGATGATTTAGAAAACTTGGGGGGGATCCAAGATGGTGGAGGCCTGCGGGGACGTATTTTGATTTCGGGGTCAACAGTCACAAGGCGGCAAGTGTTGCAGGACGCTGTACAAAGGGCATGACCCCTTCTAAATCTCACCCAGCTACACAGGGACCATGGAAGATCCCTGGGCAGGATGCCCCTTCCCACTCTCGGACACGCTAGGAAGCCGCTGGACCTGGGAATCGCGATTACCCATCTCCCAATAGGAGAGACTCCTGGTAAGTTCCAACCTAATACACAGCTGGCAGATTCAGAACCCACACAGAGATAATCCCCACCCTGCTGGGCACTACCAGGTCTCACACAGAGGATCCAACTATCTGGCAAAAGGTTGCAACTCTTGGAAGTGTGCGCAGCTCTGCTGCAAAGTGCCTTCAGACCACAGATCACAGTCTGTGATGTCACTGGCCAGTTTCCAAGCTGCAGGAGTGGCAAGGCTACTGGAGCTGAACTGCAGGTTTACCCGCTACAGGAACCAACCCCGGAAACTGCGAGATATTTGATACTGTCGTATATCAGACATTTGTACTAGTACGGGCCCTTCCGGTGGGGAACCAGCTCTCAGTTGTACACAGCTCCGCCACCACCTGGATTAGTTAGGTCTCCACCTGGGAGGTGGGGCTGAATGACTCACCTTATAGGGGTGGAGTAAGGCAACTCGAATCCTACACCAAAGTGCCCCCTTTGGACCCAAGTCCAGAAGACAGCAAAAAAATTCCACATGGCCAGAGGCCCCAGACAAAAAAACAAAAACAAAAAAACAAAAACAAAAAAAAACCAGAGCGAAATGTCTCCAACAAAAGAAAGCAACACTATTCCATCCAGCCCGAACCACCTCACCACAACTGAAACACATGAAAACGATGACAATTCTACATTATGGAAAGTGATAGAGTCCCTTCAAGAAGAACTTAAAACTATGAAGGAATTCAAAGAAGCCACAATTTTACAAGTCAAAACAACAAATAACCCCATTAAAGAGCTCCAATCCAAGGTGACCCAGCTTGAACAGGAAAAAGATAAAACAATGAAAGATCTCCAGGCAAACACAAGCAAACTGGAGAAGGAAATGTACAAAACGAACAATACCATTCGAGACATGAAAATAGAAATGGAAACAATAAAGAAAACACAGTCAGAGTTAAAAGAGGATATGGAGAATCAAGAGAAGAGAACAAGAACTACAGATGTGAGTATGAAAAATAGGATGCAAGAGATGGAAGACAGGATCTCAGGCATGGAAGATTCAATGGAAGAAATCAGTACAACATCCAAAGAAAATGAGAAAGCTAAAAAAATCTCTCACCCACAACATCCAAGAAATCAAGGACTCAATGAAAAGAGGGCACCTAAGAATTACAGGCATAGAGGAAAGAGAAGACGCCTGACTCCATGGTCCAGGAAATATCTTCAACAAAATCATAGAAGAAAACTTCCCAAACCTAAAGAAAGAGATGCCAGTAAAAATCCAAGAGGCTTACAGAACACCAAACAGATTAGATCAGAAAAGAAACTCCTCTCGCCACATAATAATAGAAACTCCAAATGTAGAGAACAAAGAAAGGATATTAAAAGCTGTAAGAGAAAAAGGCCAAGTCACATACAATGGCAGACCCATCAGAATCACACCTGACTTCTCCTCAGAAACTTTAAAAGCTAGAGGGGCCTGGACAGATGTCCTACAAGCCCTGAGAGAACATAGGTGCCCAGCCAGACTACTATACCCAGCAAAACACTCTATCAACATAGAAGGAGAAAATAAGATATTCCATGACAAAATCAAATTCAAACAATATCTCCTCACAAACCCAGCCCTACAGAAGATCCTAGAAGGAAAATTCCAACACAGAGAAGATAACTACACCCAAGAAAACAGAGGAAATAGAAACCTCCACAGCAGCTAAACAAAAAGAAACACAAGACAGCCAGCTATACCAAAATAATGGGAAATAACAAACCCTGGTCACTAATATCTATCAACATCAATGGACTCAACTCGCCAATAAAAAGACACAGACTTACAGACTGGACGCATATGGCATCTATTCACTTATAGTATGATTTTAGCTATATAGTAGAGGGTATCGATACTACAACTAACACACCAAAGGGAACTTGGACATAGACTTCTTATTTTTAATTTTTATTTATTTTATATATATTAGTTATATTTTTTCTATTTTTTAGTCTTTTTTATCTATTGTCTGCTTATTGGTTTGTTTGTTTAGTAGTTCTCTCTCCCAGGCAATGAGACACTTTTCACTGATGGTACTGCTTCGTAGACCCCCAATGAATGAGGAGGCTCTTGACCCTCATATGAACTCTCAACTGAGATGAGGGACTGTTATATAAGGACACTCCACCCCAGAGAAATGGGATGGAAGAGATAGGAGGTAAAGAAAAAAATGAAATGTGATGTTTTGGCCTTTTACTACAAATTGTCATAAACTGTTTAGGATAATTAAGAAATGCAAACTAATAGTTATGCAAGCCGGTCATTCTGTTAGGTACTATGACAGCCTATTATAGTTACTTTCTAAGCTAATCAGAAATAAACCTGCTATGAGACAAGCAACATCTGCTTACCCTAATAGAAGAGATAGATAGGGCTTCTTCAAAAACCTCAAGAGATCTGCAGAATATGGCATTCAAAGATGTTTTCATAACTTTAGATTTTTTTATATCGAGACATATCAACTCCTGACAGCACCCCCTATTCTCCTCCAAGTAGAAGATGAGCATCGAAGAATCTCCAATGGGAGATGATTGAATTAGTCGCAAGCCTATCCCTTGGTAGGAAAAGCCTCTTGCTCCAACTGTAGGCAGAATGCTGTCCAAAAAGGACAAAACCTGGAAGCAGGTAAGTCGACAGACTAGCTCTGCCAAGACAGGGTAGGTAAGTCCTTCATAACCCCTGCTCTACAATCCATGTCTGTCAGAGAAACGGGGCCAAATGACTGAAGATCGATGCTGTAATGTATGGAGAGAAAATGGGAACTGTCCAGGCAGCCACTGGTATGTCATTTGTTAGTTTGGGAAGCTGCAGGCCCTGTACTTCCTATAAAATCAGATATATTTATCCCTCTGAGGTCTCTGAGATTGTTGAAGAACAGATAGCTAGAGTCTCATAATTAAATTTTGAGTTGTTTAGGAGTCAAGCGAGTGTTGTAGATCTAAGAAGATACTTTTAAAATTGTGTTGCAAGGTAGTATGAATGTTGAGTCATATATAGAACTTTAAACTCATGGAAATGGTTAGATAGTAGAATGTTATAGTCGGGTACCAAATACATATGGACTGGACATTGGGAATGTACGTTAAGCCATATAACCCTCATAACTGTGGCCTAATTACCTCTGTTGTTTTGTATTGTATTTATTATTATAAGAGAAAGCCATTTGTTGGACTGAAAGGGGAAACTCTGGGGGGAAATAAGATATACTTTAAACTTAAAAAAAAAAGGGAAGAGGATGGGGAGTTGAAGGTGGGAGGGTGGGACTGGAGGGGGAATAGGGAGGGGACTGCGATTGAGATGTAACTTGAAGAAATAAAAAATAAAGGAAAGTAAAATAAAATAAAACTTGGAATAGCTCTATCTCAAGACCCAGCCATCCCACTTTTGGGTATCCACCCAATTGATTCCTCACCAAACCAAAAGGACATATCCTCATCTATGTTCATAGCAGGTTTATTTGTAATAGCTAGAAACTGAAAACAACCCGGATGTCCCTCAACTGACAAATGGATTAAAAAAAAACAAACAAACAACCAACCAAACAAACAAAACAAAACAAACAACAACTAACTGTGGTACATTTACACATTGGAATACTACCCAGATATCAGAAATAAGGAAATCATGCAATTTGCTTCTAAATGGGTGGAACTAGAAAAGCTCATCCTGAACTAACCCAGACTCAGAAAGATGCACATGGCATGTATTCACTTATAATTGCATTTTAGCTATGTAGTCCAGGATAACTATCCTAAGACCAATACACCCAAAGGATCAGGAACATAGACTGTGTTACCTGTTAGTGGGATACTTTGCCCTAATAGAGTTGCCATATAGGCCCCTAGTGCAAGTGGAAGCTCTTAACACTCATATGACAGTTGAACTGAGGGGGGCTGATATGTAGGAGCAACTCACTCCGGAGGAGTAGGATAGGTGGGAGAGGGGGGAGAGGGTGGGACCGGAGGGGTGGAGTCCAGTGGAGACTGTGATGGTGATGTAACTTGAAGTAATAAATAAACAACAACAACAAAATTTCAAACACTATTTTTCCCTTTTGTGGTTTTCCCTTCTGTTTGTACTAAGTTTTCTTACATCAATACATTTAGGAACATACAAACAAATTATAAAATCTAGTTAAGTATAGGTTTATTACAATAAAAATTTTCCCAATTATTTTCCAATATTTCTATGTTTTTTTTTTAATTTGGTATTGGGAGTAGAAAACAGTGTATCATCGAAGCTAAGCAAATGCTCCATGTCTGAGTTTTTCCTCAACTCTTCTAATATTTCCTTTTGCCATAACATGTTTCATCTGAAGCCTGCATAGCTGCAGCCTCATTTCTGGTTTTCTTTTTTGTTTCCATTTTTATTCCTAGAGGTTTGTCATTAAATACTAGTTATGTCTTAAGGTTCATACATGTGTCATTTTAAATAGGCTTTAAGACTTTCTGTTTTTGTATTTCTAATTTTACTATGTATTTCTTGTGACAACTGAACTATTTGAATCTTTTCCTTTAAACTTTAATAGCCTTATAGCTATTGTTTTTTTTTTTATTTATTTCATCATTGTTGAATTTCAGTCTCTGCTTTACTGATGACATTTTCTTTATTTTACTTTGTACGTTATAGATCCTGTTTATATTTTTGGTATTACAGTAATTTAATTTTTTTAATTATTGCTAAAAACAATATCAACACTGAACAACAGCCATGTCTCCTGGTCTGACAATGTAAATCAAAGGATGTGGCTTTGATTTGATTTCTGCCCACTTCAGTACTTTGTGTACAATTGTTTCAGTTTGTTTTAGGATTTTTGTCTCTGTGTCTTTGTGTTTTACCATCAAGGAGCTTTTAGCCATGCACAATATATTTTTTCAAGTCCTTGCTATTCATTATTTGTTATTTTCCAGAGGTTAATCCTAAATTAAATTGTCTCTTTTCAAAGTGCAATTTTCATTCTTTCTTTCCATGAAAATGTATGTGATACACTTTGCTTACCTATATCTGAAAATATATTTTGACTCAATTTTCCATTCTGATGAGTTGAGTGAAGCCTTTCAGAGTAACCAAGATGTCTCAGAGAAATTTAATATTTTTTTTCAATTCATTGTGGTCTTTTTGTTAGTGAGAAATTTGGAGTCATCTGAATATTCAGAAATAATCTTTTTTTCCTGGTTTTTCTCTTATCATTTATATCTCATAAGTAGATTCATTTTCATTATGGTATATCTAGGGTTTATATTTGGTCAATATTTTTAACATTTCTTATTAATCTATCATGTAATTGTTAACCATTGCTTCTTTCAAATTTTCTTCTCGCAATTTTTCCACTTTTTTGAACTTTTCCTTTAGAGCATTAAAAAATTCTTGTTTTTCTATACATTCATTTATATTCTTGCTAAATCTTTGACACTTTCTTTTTTATTTACATAAATCTTTTTAAATATTTATTTATTACTTCAGGTTGCATCTCCATCACAGTGCCCTCTTTCCACCCCTCCCAGTCCTGCCCTCCCACCCTCTGCCCCTATCCTTTTCATTTCAGTAGTATCTCAACCCCCACCCTATCTGAACTCTAATTTTACATGTCATCCTTTTAATTTTTTTCCAGTCTTATTTTCTTAAGCCTGCACTTTAAGTCTTTTATTTTTTATGGCTTTCATTTTTGCTCATGCTGCCTGTATGTACTGTACCTTTTCTCAGCTTTGTCTACTGCTGTCCTTGAATTTGGGCTTTCAAACATGTAACTTTACAATGTCTCATAGTTGAGAGCTTTGATGCCTCTGACATTCCTAAAGCTCCTCATTTGCTTTCCCAAATCCCCTCTTCGGCATTCAGTAGAAACCCTCATAGAATTGAGATATAAAGTCACAGTAAATGCATGGTTAGTTGTCATCTTGTAACACCAGTCACCAGACCCTGTTTTTTCTACTTAAGGGGGACTGCTCTGTAGTCATTCATTGCCTTAGTCCTTACCAGTGATCAGTTGGTTTCTGAAGTTTCTCCTCGCTGGAAAGTATGGCAAGGGTGAGAGCAGAAGCGAGGCCTTAATTCACATCTCTGGCCTATTGTATGATCTTGATGCAATTTTCCCAAGGCTCATAAAGTGGCAGAGATAATAATATTCACATCATGAAGCTGATAGAAGTATTTAAGGAGAAAATGCACGAGAAGTGTTTAATGCCCTGCCTGTCATATGGTAGCTGTCAAGGAATGTTAACTTCTGTAACTGTTAGGAATGGGTCTCTCTGCATCTGCCAACAACACCTCTGTGTAAGGTAGAGCTGTCACATATCATTTAATGAGCCTAAGCATTTAATGTTAACCTGCTTAGATATGGTGCATAATTCACTTGTGATTAGAGGGGTAGGCATGGTAATTGTTACAGGCACAGCACTGTGGATACACATGTACTTCTTATGAGTCAATCAAGCAAAATTGGAAATTAGATAATGATGAAAGTCTTAAGTAAAAGCATTTGCTGCCTTGAGCTTCCTGTATATTTGGATATTTTAAGGCTAGGCTAAATAAGCATGCTTATGTATTAAAGTATTATGTATTATGTATTAAAATTAAATAAACTAGAGAAAGATTTTTGACTATATCAAGACAACATAATTACATAAATTGAAATGTAATTAGCAGGAGAGGATTTTGAAAAAAATACTAAATCAAGATTCCCTTCAAATGCAAGTGTACTGAAGAAAGAAGACCATGGAAAAGTACAATTGGTTGGAAGACTGTCAAAGGAAGAGCCTGAGACCTTTAAATAGACAGTGTGCACTGATTTATTACAAATGTGACAGTACTTATAAATCACGTTCACCAGATTCTTTGATTTAGGCTTAAAATTTGCAATAGAAAACCAGGGTGGCAACACACAACTGTAATCCCAGCACTCCAAAGAAAAAGATAGGGAAATCAGAAGTTCAAGGTGATCCTTGGCCATATAGTAGGTTCAAGGCTTGTCTGGCAAAGATGAAGCCCTCTTTCAATTAAAAAAATGTTTTTTGTGTGTATCAATAGTCTGACATGGCATGCATTAGTATCTAACTCGATGCACTCCTAGAACAAAGCATTTTCTAGAACCTATTTTCCAGCTCTAGGTTATTTTCAATGGTTCCTGAGACATCTTATATGACAAATATTTCTTGAGTTGTAAAAATTTAAGACTTCACTTATTGAGTTTATATTACATACTGCACTTTTATTGAAATTTTCACATAATAAATTTCCTTTATTCCTAAACACATGCCTATGGGGTGTTATCAACCTCATTTTCCAAATGAAGAAACTGACGCTCAGCAACATAAATATCAAGCCTCCGGTCACACAGCTGCTCAGTCACTTGCCTGAGAATTCAATCCAGGCATGTTTACGAGATGTGAACCAGAATCTTTGCCTTCTGGATGTGTTCCATATTTGGCCTAAGTGGTGAAGAGATTCATTTGCACATGTTCTCTGGTACAAAGAATATAAAACAGGTTCACTTCAATATCTAATAGACAAAAACTCATGACAAACTGCATTTTGTGCTCACCAACTGCAACTGCTAATAAAATTGAGGATTAGCTATCCCCAAAACTACTGTTCATGCTTGCCTGTTGAAATATATTTAGACTGACTGATGTACATGAGTTTGTGTATTTATACAATAACATTGTAATAACTAAGGTTTTTTTAAGTGCTTACCATGTGCTAGGGAAAATTCCAAGCATTTAAAATGCATAAGCTCTTTTTATGCTAACAGTAACACATGATAATACTACCCCATTACTCACATAACACAAAGACATGTTACTCATATAATACAAAATTCAAAGATGAAATTGAGGCACAGGGAGCCTAAATATTGCACAACATCATATGATCATGAAGTGGAAAAACTCTGACCAAAACTACATCAGTAATGTGGAAGAATGTTGGCAATCAACCAGTTGAAAAAAATAGAAATAAGTAACATTTGGCAAATGCAGTGCAAGTGATTTATTGAAAATGCCCAGATTATTTCTTTGGTGATTATATTTGTACTTTTAGTCTTTTAGTGATAATTCCTGAATGTTTATGAACGTTGGAAGAAATATGTAATAAGCCCCAGTATCTCTATTCCCAGCTTCAACGACTTCAGTATTTTGTCCCACTGTAAGTTTGATAGTGTACTGGTTTCCTATTCATTTTCTTTAGTAACTAGGAATTTTTATTTAATAGGGTGTGGCATATCAAGTTTTTCCTTTTAGCTTGCCTTTTAAGATCTTCCTAAGAACCTTTTTGTTTTTCTTTAAATTATGTAGATAGTCAGTGTTTTTTCTTTACTATCATCTATATGTCTACCATTTATCAATTATCATCTATTACCTTCTATCAATCTAGTGTCTGTTTATGTCTATATAATCTATTATGTATTGTTTATATTTAGCTGTTATCATTTATGTTTTCTATGCATGCTGTTATCATTTATATACCTAACTTTATCATTAACCTATAATTTATCTATTTCTCTATCTATCCATATCCTGTCTCATCTTACTGCCATCCACAGGTCTCCAGAAAAACTTAGATTAAATTATGAACCGATAGTTTTCTCTTAATTTTAGGGAGTAACTGTTCATTATTTTACCACTTTTTAATATTAACTGTAGGATTTGGGGCACATTTACCCACATCAGGGAAACTTTTTTTTTTTTCCAAGACAGGGTTTCTCTTTGTATCTCTGGCTGTCCTGGACTCACTCTGTAGACCAGGCTGGCCTTGAACTTGCAGAGATCTGTCTGCCTCTGTCTCCTGAGTCCTGGGATTAAAGGCGTGCACCACCATGCCCGTCAATTACAGACATCTGTGAACTGCCATGTGGGTGCTGGGATCTGAACTCAGGTCCTTTGGAAGAGCAACCATTGTTCTTAACTGCTGAGCTATCTCTCCAGCCAAGGAAAACTTTTGGGGGATTTTCTAAAACATTGAACTTTATTAATTCATATATCACAAGCAACAAAACAGAGCATTATAAACATCCAAGAGCTTCTAAGTATCAAATTAATCTTTTAATTTCCCTTGTGACCCATACAGCAAATCAACTCATGGCAAGGTCTTCTGCTCCACTGCCTGGATTCATTTCCTAGAGTCTATGAAAGCTCATGCAATTGGAACATGGAGTTTGCTCTCTTTTGTGAGTAGCATCTTTATTATATTTCTTTTAAATTTAAAAAGTTAGGAGGTTAAAAGATATATAATTACATCATTCCTCTTTCCCATTCTTTACTCCAAACTCTGCAGTATACTTCTTCCTCCTTGCTCTCTATCTGCTTCGTGGCCTCTCTTTTGTAATTGTTGATGTGAATGTGTGTGTGTGCGTGTGTGAAAAATGTTATTGTTACACACACATACACATGCATTGATAGACACACATACATACCAATCTTCTCTCTCTCTATCATCGATCTATCTATCATCTATCTATGTTCTGTCTGTCAATCTATCCGTCTATCTATCCTTCTAAATACAGAAGTGAAATCTACTCATTCTGCATAATATTATGACCATTTGGGATTCAATAAGCAATTGGTTTGTTCTTCCCTAGGAAAGACTGTTCTCTCACTCCCAGCATCCCACAGGTGTCTGTAGTTTTCTGTCTAGCCTATGGAGGCTGAAGTACCCTTCATTCTTTCAGTACCCTTTCGAGACAATCTTTCATTGGACTTGGGCTCACTAAGTAGGTGTCAGGGAACTGCCTGTCTGTGCTTCCCAGGCCCCCAAATTATATGTGTAACCAAACAACTAATGCTTATGAAAATCAAACAGAACCTAGGTACTCGAGCTTTCAAGGTAAGCCCTTAACTCTGAGCTTCTCTATCAGCCCCAAAATATGTTTCAAAGGGCATATTTTGAAGACCAAATTTTTCACGTTTCATTTAATCATTTATTCTTTGTTCTGGAGATTCAATCCACAATTTCATTTACTGGTTGGTGCATGGTAGGTAGGTTTCTGGTTTTTGATATGTGAAAATTTATCATTTTTTCTTTTGTATTTTGTCATTTTGATGACCAATAATAGAAAGATTTGTATTGTTCACAGCCAAAGGGATTAGTCTTGTTTTATTTTGTAGGGTTTAGTTTTCATCTTATGCATTAGATCTCGGACCACGCATACTATGTGTTCTTGTGCTTTTTGTGCTACAGGTTGTGGTCAGCATTTTCTCTTTGAATATACAATTAGTACAGTATCATTTCTTGGCTAGACCATCTGTTTCCCCATCAAATTATCTTGTCACTTTTGTTAAAAATCAATTGACTGAAAAGTTATCGGTCTGTCACTGGAGGTGCTTGTTCATTCCATTGATCTGTGTGTCTAACTTTATGCTGGCCGGATACTCTTGATTATTGTCTTTATGTTAAGTCTAAAATCAGGCACTACAAGCCATTCAATGGTTTTTCAAAGCAACTTCAGCTGTTTAAAGGCCTTTCTATAGAGATTGCATATAAATTATAGATTTCATAGTCTCTTTCCCAATTTCTAGCAAAAAAAGATGCAGAGATTCTACTGGAGTTGTACCTACCCCGTGAATTGATTTGAGAAAGTAGATGTCTTCCGGTACATGGACGTGGTGTTTTGCTGTATTTACTTTACTTGCATCTTCTTTGTCTATTCCTCACTTTTGTGTGTAGATTTCAATGTCTTTTACAGATTTTTTCAAGTCTCCAGTTAAGTTTATCTCTTCATATTTCACATCATGAAGATGTCATCATGGATTTTATTTTGTTTGTTTCCCACGAGTCTGTGGAGATATGATTTATATTTATTAGCAACTCTGCACATATTTTTTAAGTCTAGAGATATTAAGACTATCTTTTACATAGATTCCTTTTCTCTTACCTAAATTCCTTTATTCAGATGATTGAATTGATCATAAATAATACAGTCCTATGTATAACATTGGGTGCCAATTATAATTGGACTTTTTTCAGACTGCCAGCTCACAATAATGACATGGAGACATTTTATTAACGTGTGAAAGTCTGGCCTTATCTTAGTCTTGTTCCCAACTAGCTCTTATAACTTAGATTAACCTTTTTATACTAATCTACATTATGCCGTGTGGCTTGTTACCTCTCAGTCTTTTAGTCCCAGAACCTGCTTCTTCCTTTGCAACTGGCTGCTGAGTCTCTCACCTCAGATTCTTCCCAGAGTTCCTATTTCTGCCTGAATGCCCCACCTATCCTGTCCTGCCTCAGATATTATTGGTTGTTTAGCTCTTTATTAAACCAATCAGAAAGTGTTGGAGGGAGTATTTACAATATATGATATACCCTTAAGGATAACAATACTAAAGTCCATCCTGTTTTCAGATTTCCACCTGATACAGAAATTGACATTTGAGGCATACAATCACAAACTTTACACAGTGCACAAGAGAGCATCCCAACACCAATGTCTTTCTCTCCATGTGACTATGTTCACTTTCTCACTTTATTGCATTAACTAGTTTGTGCATAAAATAAACTATTATCAAAGAAGATGTTGTTCCAGAACTAGGGGAAAGTATTTAGGAGAGCTTTTTTTTTTTTTAAATTAAGTAGATTGTAAGTGACAGATTTTGTTTGTTTTTGAGACAAGGTAGTTTTGTTTTGTTCCCTGGATGGTATCAAGCTGGCTGTCAGCCTTCCACATAATTAGAATCACAAGTATATAATTATTAGAATTTTCTCACTTGTTTCTTTATAAGAGCATTACTAAACTATGAATTTATTGTCTTTTAATTAAATAGCAAGATATTGACTATCATTTGTTTAACTGGCTGGCTTGACAGAGTTATAACAAACACCTACTTGTTTCCACATGTATTATCTTAGAAACTTAAAAGATGGAACAAGAGTATAGTAGTATAAAATACTTTTTCTATTATTTTAACTCATAGGCTTTCTTTTTTATAATCATCTCATATTTTTGAAAATAATATGTTGAATAATGGCTTTCCCTTTTAGTCATCATTGTTAATATGATGAATGACACAGTGATTAGTTTAAACTATTAAGCCAACCTTGCATTCCCTGTGTGAGCCTTACTGTTTTTGGATATTACTGATTATAATTAAATAATATTTGCTAAGGATTTTGTACCAATATTAATGAAAGTTATTAATCTGAAATGTCTATTATTGTAAGATCTTACTTTTTGTGGCAGAGTAAATTTTTTCCCATAAATAATAAAGCTTTTCTTTTTTTTAATATCAGATTTTTTTGTTGTTGGAATGACTTCTTTTTTATTCTCTGTAATTATTTAGTAGAATTCATGAACAAAAACATCTAGCTTCAAGATTTCATATTTAGAATTTTTCCCATTAATTCTATATAAAAGCACCTACTTTAAAGAGTCCTTTGCTAGAATGTGTCTTTCAAGGAAATTGTCTTATTTATGTTGTCACATGTATTGTGATAAAGAGAATTGTTTTCTTATCCTCCATTCTGTGCAGTTAGCATTTATGGTGATGCCTTATTTTACCTTTATATTTGTAGTCTACATTTCCTAGTCCTTCTATGTTCATTAATTTTATTGATATTTTCTCCCTATTAACTTTCTTTAAGGTGTTCCTATTATTTTTTTCAATGATTTTTGCTTTTACTTTTGTGACTTATTATTTCTTCTTACTTGTGATTCAGCCCCTTGCACTCCGTTTTCTTAAGGGATATACTTAGATTCTAGAGCTTTGGTTTCATTAATTTTTTTTTGTTCTTTTACAATTTCCTAAGTGTTTATAGTGAATTTAATCATTTCATCCCATGCTTTCTCTCATTTCCCTCATTGGTCTACTGAGACCTTTCTTGTTTACAAGCTCCACCCTACTTCTGATGTTCCTGGAATAATTTTGACTTCACTTTTGTATCTTTTGATTGTGTTAACAACTTACAACTTTTTGCTTTTGTTTAATGCATCTTTCCTCAATGGTTTTCTTGATCTGATAAGTGAAATGCTTGCAAACACCTTGCCATTGTTCTTCTATAGCAACGGTTCTCAACCTTCTTTCTTAATGGTGCAACCTTTTAATATACTCCCTCATATTGTGGTGACCCCTGTCTTAGTTAGGGTTTTATTGCTGTGAAGGGTAACTCTTGTAAAGGAAGTCCTTTATTTGGGGCTGGCTTACAGTTTCAGAGGTTTAGTCAGTTATCATCATGGCGGGAAGATGGTGGTTTGCAGGCAGACTTGATACTAGACAAGCTAGGAGTTCTGTAACTTGACACACAGGCAGCAGAAGTTCCACTTTAGGTAGAACTTGACCATAGGAGACCTCAAAGCTTGCCCTCTACAGTGATACACTTCCTGTGACAAGGATATCTACTAAAACAAGGCCATACCTCCAAAGAGTGCCATTACCTATGGGCCAAACATTCAAAACATGAGTCTATGGGTGCCATACCTATTCAAACCACCAAACCCCCAATCATAAATTACTTTTATTATTACTTTATAACTGTAATTTGATACTGTTATGAATTGTAAGGTAAATATCTAGTTTGCAGGATATCAGGAATGCAAGCCCCAAATGGGGTCATGAACCACAGTTTGTGAACTACTGGTCTATAGTAATGTCCAAGATTCTTTGCTTACTTTCCTCTAGACACTTGGAATGTTCATCAAAAACCAGCCTGAGATTGGGGTATGATTCAGGTTTCTGCACCCATGCCTCCTTCCAAAGTAGTGCTAGTTTTGCTTTTTGAACATCCACATTTTGGGTAGCAAACTTCTAGAATAGTGTGGGATACTGGGCATAGGTGAAGATTTGTTCATTAAATATTTCCCCATCAGAAACCCATATATGAGTATCAATTACTTCATTTCCCAATGCAAAGGATTTTTGTTTTCATATTTTTTTGTTTCCACGGAAAGCCTTATTTAAGTCTTCTAAATATGTGCAGATACATACTAACAAACTGTCGAGCTGTCATACACTTTTTCTCTGTGTTCATCTCAGAGCTAAAATTGTACTTACATATGTGCTTCATAGAATGTAGTCACAGAAAAAAAACAAAATAACATATATTTATATTATCAAATAGCCATAGCTGATTTGTAAGACAAGAAAAGTGTCTTGAAATCAATCTTCTTATTTCAAAAATTCTTGGTTGTCATCTGGTGAAAACATTTGGGAATTTAAAATTGAACATTTTACTACATATCGTTAAAAATGGCAAGCATTTTTGTTAGAAAAAATATTAGTGGTATAGTTTACTTAACCTATTTTTAATGTTTGCTTTCAAGTGGTGAAGACTATGTATCTTTTTGCTATCTAGAAAAGTGTATACATACACAATGATACAATAAATATGCACACATAGCTGAATATATTTGGGTTTGTAATACAAACTGCTTTGTTGTGTAGAAGATAGGCACAGTGCTTATTAGGTGACCTAACTTGCTTCACATCATATTCATTCCTATTTCCAGGGTGATGGATACCTTTTTCCTGAAACTTTTTGTCAAATTAAGTAGGTTCATTTACTTGAATAACTTTATTTTTCATAGAGATGCAACAGTAAGTTTTGTTTACTTATTACCATGCACTATCCTGTCTTGTGTTCTTATTTCCCCTTCAGAAATCCTAGTTTATGGAATGGCATTGATAAGTTAACTGCCTCTGCTCTTGCCTTTCTGGCGGGGACTCTAGGAAGTGGTAGGAACCAGGTTTTTCTGGCTTACAACACACCACTATTGCTTTGTATATGGAGGACAGTAAAAAAAAAATAGCTGGAAGGTTTATGGGAATTTCATAATTGCATTTGTTCCTTTCAAATGATTGCCTACATTTGTTTAATTCTTTCCAAGATGTCTCAAAATCAGAAATGAGTGGTAGAATAATGCTGGAAGCTTGTCTCTGAAATCCATTGTTTCCAGGATGAAAATTTACTTTGCAGTAAACTAGCAAACATAAAAAAAAAGGCAAATAAACATCACAAAAAACTTCCTCCTGCCACAGATGGGAGCAAATACAGATGCCCGCTTGGAGACATTACACAGAGAGTGAGAACTAAGAACACACAGGTTAAATCCCTCCCCCTCAGAGTTTACAGAACCCTGAGGAAGAGGAGGAAGAAAGAGTGTAAGAGCCAGAGCATGTGGAGGGCACCAGGAGAACAAGACCCTCCGAGTCAATGAGCCACGCTCATGTGAACTCACAGAGACTGAAGCAGCAAGTACTGGGTATACACAGGTCTCTGCTATGTCCTCTACATGTACATTACAGTTTTCACTTCAGTGGTTTTATGGAACTTCTGAATGTGTGAACAAGTGGGTCTCTGATTCTTGTGACTACTCTTGGGTCTCTCTTTTTTTCCAGCTAGTTTGCTTTTTCCAACTTTTTTGTAATTTTTCATTTTATCTTGTTATATTTTATGTTGTTGTTTGGTTGTTGTCTCTTAGAAGCCTGGTATTATCTAATGAGTATCAGAAAAAGAGTAGGTACTGATCAAAGGAAGAAGGAGGGGTGAACTAGGAGGTGTAGAGAGAGTGTAAACTGTACTCAGCATATATTTTTAGTAAAAGGGGAATATATATATAGAGAGAGAGAAAGAGAGAGAGAATAAAGTTTTCTAAAAAATCTTTTTATGTATATTTATTACTTTAGGTTACATCTCCATCACAGTGCCTTCTTTCCATCCCTCCCAGTCCTTCCCTCCCACCCACTACCCCCATCCCTTCCATCCCACTCCTCTGGAGTGGAATGTCCCTACATATCAGTCCCCTGCCCCAGTTCAGCAGTCATATGAGGGCCAAGAGCCTCCTCATACACTGGGGGACTACAAGGCAGCACCACTGGGGCAAAGTGTCTCATTGACAGGAAACAAAGTCTATGTTCATTTTCCCTTTGGTACATTGGTTGTAGTATACTTATCCTGTACTATATGGCTAAAATCCAATTATAAGTGAATAGATGCCATGTGCATCCTTCTGAGTCTGGGTTAGCTTGCTCAGAATAAGCTTCTTTAGTTCCATCCATTTGGCTGCAAATTGCATGATTTCATTGTTTCTGATGGCTGAATAGTATTCCATTGTGTAGATGCACCACAGTTTTTAAATCCATTCCTTGATTGAGGGACATCTGGGTTGTTTCCCACCTGTCAGAATGGCTAAGATCAAAAGCTCAAATGACATTATATGCTGACGAGGTTGTGGAGAAAGGAGAACACTCCTCTATTGCTGGTGGTAGTACAACCACTATGGAAATCAGTCTGGAGATATCTTAGAAAACTTGGAATAGCTCTACTTGAAGACCCAGCCATACCACTTTTGGTTATACATCAAAATGATTCCTCACCAAACCACGAGGATGTTTCCTCATGTATGTTCATAGCAGCCTTATTTGTAATAGCTAATAACTGGAAACAACCCAGATGTCCCTCAACTGAGGAATGGATAAAAAAAAAAACTGTGGTATATCTAAAATTTTTTTAAAAAATAAAGTGGGACTTACAAAGACTATTAAAACTTTGTATATTGTGAAGTTTTACAAAATTTTGCCAATTGAAATTAAAAGGCAAGTAACTAAACAAAAGATATCTAACATACAAAACATGACTCTATGTACTCACCGAAAGATTCTACAATCTACTAAGCTCTTTACATTATTAGGTTTACTTTAAAGCTTTTTTATTATTTTTTTGTTTTTTCTATTAGTGATTAAATTAATATAGACATGATGTTTTTTATTTTTTGTCAGTTGGTAGTACTGTTTTCTATTTTTAATTTTGTTTCTGTTCAGATTGTTACTTTAACAATTCCTTCTGTCATCATAAATTACCACCTATTTCGTCATTCTTACTAGTGTTTTGAATGGTTTTATTTGTTTCTGAGGGATGAGGAAAAACTATTGTATGCCAGGTAATTTTGTGTTTGTCATTTTTTTCAATGTATACAAAAACTGATAAATAATATATGCAGATGTGATGTTTCATTTAAAAACGTTGTCTTCAACTCATTAAATAACAGTTGAACAATTAGTTAAAAAGGTACTGGTGGGAGATCTGCCCAGGAACACACCTTACCTTGATACACGATGATCTGTAAAACTCCAGCTGGATATTCTAGTCTGTACAGTTCTCAAGTTCATGGCAGACCCTCACATGATGGCCTCTAACTCATGATTTATTTCATAATGCTGGTCATGATCTCTATTTGAGGTTACTAGACATTGACAATTCCTTATCATAGATTACACTATAGGAAATTAACCCACAAATATTTTTACATGTGTAGACATTTTATATGAATAGTGCTTCCTTTTAACAACAATTAAATTCTATTATCAAGAGTGGATATTCTGTTTTTGAATAGTCAGAAATGATTATGAAAGTTTTTTGGCCATGAACATTAAGTTCTAGTTCCTGCCAATTTTTCTAGAGACTTAAGGTAAGAGAAGCTCCTACCTCCAAATTTTTAAAGTATATAAATAAGTGTTCAAATTATAGGAATTTTAGTGAAATGTGATACCTTTGATTGTGTATGAACTCCTGAATGACACAATTAAAGTTGGCTTTAGGTTTGTGCTATGTCAAGCTATGAATGTAATAAATGATTCCAGGGTTTGTGAACTACTTCTCTGGTATTGTCATACTTATTTTTGTCACAAGTAGTGTATATAGTTTTTAGCTAATGGTTCCTTTATACAAATACAATGTTTCAACTTTGCATGACTGTGTTTCTATGTTGTGTTTAAATTTGCCAATTAAATGTGGTTAGTCTTTATGTAAATTGTTTCTTTTCTTTGTCAACTATGGAACTTGTTTAACTTATAAATACTTCATATAGAAAACTAAGAAAAAGAAATAACAAATGTCATTTTATGATTAGAACTGATACCTTATCCTCTATAAATACTTATTTCTCATCTGCCCTTCTGTGAGGGCTATGCCTCTGTGCCAGGAAAGGAGGAAGGTGCCAGAAGGCTAGGATCTTGGAAACTATGAGAAGTTATGAATTGATAATATATAAGTTAGTCACCAACACACAGATAACTAGGCAGACAGTTGTAGGCAACCACTCAGGTACAACCAGGCATATTGGCCTACAGAGAAACATATTAAGCAGGTTGATAAAACTCCAGCTCAGGCTTAGGCTAAATCCCCTGACCTCAAGTCCATGAGTATGCAGAGTCACACAAAAGTGGTACTATACAAAAATAATTATGTAACAGATTACATCAATATTTATTTAGGACATCTGGTATCAGCCATATTGTGCTGACTCATACGCCCCCATGTCTGGTGTCAGCCATGTTTTAGCTGACTCATACTGGATGTCTATATCAGTATATGTTGGTTAGATATAATCTGGTCCTTATAGACTTCTGTTCTCAACACCTTCATAATGTGGGGGCAGGTTCCATGTTTAAATGTTTAGAAGAAATATGGTGAGTTTTGTCACAGAAACTAAAATATACTTCCAAATCTTGGTACCTAATTATGTTTGAATTGTTGCTTATTATGACACAAGCTTAGCTACATATGAATTATAATACAATTAATAATGATATATACAAAATATATAGCCAGGTGGTGGTGGCACATGCCTTTCATCCCAGCAGTTGAGAGGAAGAAGCAGGAGGATCTCTGAGTTCAAGGCCAGCCATGTCTACAGAGTAATTTCCAGGACACCCAAGGTTACACAGAGAAACCCTGTCTTGGGAAACCCATATATATATATATATCATTATATGCTATAGAATTTACAAAGGCACACATCCTATTGTTCATTGCTCTTAACATAATTTTATGTATATGTGTTGATCTATGTGTGAGTATATGTAATATATTATATATGTACATATTATATATATACATATTTAATTTTAATTTACAAATAAGAACCTCGTAAGACATCAGAGGATTAATCTGAGGTATCACACAAGTACTGAACCTCATATGTAATGACTTAGGTCCTTAAAATCTTTATTAAGGTCTATAGGGTAAATGCACAAAAGTTAAGCAACACCACAACAAATAAATTCATTTAGCAAATGTTTGCTGAGTGCCTACTGTGTACAGCCCAGTGCAGGAACTTCATTTTCCGGGTGCTTAGCAGCACTTTCTAAAGTCTTGGATGTTTTATAGTTGCATTTTCATCATTATAAAGGCATGACGACCCTCTTCTGGGCTTCCAGCCAAGCACTGAACAGCATGAGATAATGTGTGCAGAGGCTACTCTTGTCATCTGATAATTTATAAAAATGAAGTTGTCCATGAGAATGATTTCTTTAAATATGTTTTTTATTTGTAAAATATTTTACTTTGGGAATTAAACCATTTGTTTTCCTGTATTTTAAGATGGTTGATGAATTCATAGCACTAAGGCATCATGGTGCCTAATATTCCTAGTGCCTGTAGTATTCCCAAGGAACTCCTGTCACTTTGCAGGAACCATATTATCTTTTTGAGGCCACCTGGGGATAACTTATTAATTTGTTAGTTTACCAGTTTCTAATTATCCTGAATGACTTAATGCTGTTCCCAAAGTGGTATGGTATGTAGGGCTGTAAATCCGATACTTGTTGGTAATTCTCATCTTTCCTGAGAAACTCTGGGAGAGTGTCTAGATGGGAACCCCAACTGGGATTCTTTTTTCTTTTGCTCATTATCCTCCATTCACAGCACTTTCTTTCTTTTGTGTCCCGAAGAAAAGAAATACCACACATGAATTACTGGCTACAAAATGGAACAATAGCAACATCAGAGATGTGGTAATTAGGAGGTCTGTAATGGCACATATGTGTCACAAGCTTCCAATTAATCTTGGTGATAAGAAACAATCAATTCAGTTACTGCTACTACCTCCTGTCAGCAGATACAGACAGACATCAATGGTCTCTGCACTTCGCTTGTGTTTTATGACTCTGCTCTGAGCATATCGTTTCCCTTCTCTCGAGGGTGCTTTTCTGTAGATGGTGAGGAATGCTGTTTCTAGTTACTGAGTGTGATCCACACACTTGCTATTTGTCCATGATATATAACATATGTATGAAGCATTGGCTTGATCCCTAAGAAATATGTGGAATACCTTCTAAGCTCTTTAAGCTTATACCTTATATGTGACCTTGAACATCCTCAGAAGTCATTAACACCTTTATTTCTCTTGCATCAACTTTACGTTAGTTTCTTTTTCATGAGCTTCTAGTTTAAAAATATGATCTTAAAAGAGCAAAACTAGAGGGGTCATGTGAGTTCCTGTGATTATTTACCCTCTTTGTTGTGGGAGAACACTTGAAACTCAGTCTATTTCTTGACCCATACAGTGACCAACTGCCATGCATTGTTTATAGAGACCTGTCTTTGTAGAAACAAGATTTCCACATCCTCATTCTCAGATCATCCTCCATCCATTCCTGCAGTTCTGCACAGGAATTCTGCACCCAGACAGATCTCCCCAAGGCTTGATATCACGCACACCCTTCTCAATCCTGTTTGTTATAACCTCTCAACACCATCTGATCTTTATCAGATAATCCCTCTTTGCTTATCCTTCTTCTACCAATTCTCTTTAATACTAAAGAATTTCTTCCATGTATTTAGTGTGAGAATTTCTTAAGACTTACCTCTAAATGGTGTTTATACTCAACGACAGCCACAGAGATTGTATGACTTGATGTCTCCCCTTGATGAGGCTCAAGCTTAACAAGTCTTTTAATAACACACTGGACTCCTTTGTGTCAGAACTTCCCTTTCTGTTCTGTGTCTCAGTAAATGGTGGTCCTCTTCAACTACTGTTGTTAAAAACCAGAAACAATTTCATTACCTAACTCTTTTCTTCTTCTCTCCTGGGATATTCCTCTTCTTACTTTCCAGTCTCATAATCTGAGTTGAAACTGCTTTGACATCTTTCTTGGGTTAGTGCCTATCTAGACCTCAAGGGAGCTCCTTGAATCAACAATAGCACACCTATTGCAGACAAAGTGAACACTGAATATCACAATACAATCCTCCAATATAACACTTAAAATCTAGCTCTGTCTTGGACTATTTCTTGTGCTAACAATGAAGTGCTTCTTGTCACCATGGATACCTTATAAAATTTAATCTCTGTAACCTTTCCATCTTTAGGGTGTATTAACCCAGATTCTTTCTGTAATTTCCCAGGATCTTGTGTATTCTCATTCCCTCTCTTGATGTTGTTTGTATCCATCTTGTCCTGTCTCCTCTCACTTCACTTAAGAAGTAACAGCATACTACTCAAATCTCAGTGAAGATTTTACTTTCTCACAGATTTCTTAATCATTCAAGATCATTTTGCAAAGTCTTTCTGACCATCTATTCTCTATTGTTGGAGTTTAGACAATCATGATATAGTTTAAATGACAATTTGCGATTTTTCTCATCTGTTGTAGTTCATGCTTCATAAAGAACTGTATTTATGTTGCACAAGACATGTACATAGTTCCTTCCAATGAGAGACATTTCATGTATATCTATTAAGAGACTAATCAAAAGGAGATATTTTCAATGGTAACTTATTTGTGGTATTTCTAAAAAAATCAGCATATTTTAAAAATAAATTAGTAAATGTACTAAAACAAAGATAATTCCTGTGCTTAACTAATGCTCCCATTGGGCTCTGAATCCTCATCGGATTATTAGCAATACCTTTATTATTAAGGGATATTTGCTGTCCTTGGTTTTGGGAAACAAATACTACATGATGTGTGTGTGTTTGTGTGTGTGTGTGTGTGTGTGTGTGTGTGTGTGTTTACACATGAGTGCATGTGTCCCCTAGAGGTCAGAAAAGGGTGTTAAATCCTCTAGCTACAGGCAATTAAGTGCTTCCCCCTGACATGCATAGGAAGAATCCCCTTGGTTCTCTGCAAGATGAGCATATTCTCTACGTTGCTAAACCACTTCTTCAACCTGAACGAACAGATATTTCTGTCTTTTTGAAAATGTGTTTCTGGTAGATGAGAATGCTCTTAGGTCACCATGTTAAGCCAACGGATGCCATTGTAAGTCTAGAAAACAATTTGCTGTCAGATTCTACATATTTAATATTTGACAAAGTGAATTTAAATAAGCCATTAAACTTTTCACTTGAGTTGATTTTTTTGTCTTTATGTTTTTCAGCTTTGTTAATTTCAAAGATTTCTTAGAAAATATTTTTCAGTTTTTGCTTGAATGTAGCATTTATCTTTAATATAGATTTCAGAAGCATACTCTACTGTCCTTACTCTGGGTGTATCTTTACCTATACAAACCATGAGCATCTCGCCTTAATTTATAGTGTCCATATTGCTCAACACTGGTTTTTAGATCATCTCTACTTTGCCTGTATGACAGATGTTTCACTTAATTATATGTTATCTTACTATTGTGCTAACAGGCACATAAATTACCTTATGACAAGTTCAGTTTTCTTAATACTGACAAGTAGGTCTGGGATTTTTTTGAATTTTAGATATTTTTGTTTATTTTTAATGAATTAAAACTCTTTTGATAAGGTTGGTGATGAGTCCATATCACAAAATCATACAGAAATCTGAAATTTCTTATTTTTTTCAAATACCAAGTCATTCATTGTGTTTGGTTTCCAGAAACATCCTTTAAGGATGTTTACCATATAGTTTTATATCAATTTGGCTCAAAATAAAGACATCTGAGAGGAGGGAGCCCCAATTAAGAAAATACCTACATAATATCAGGTTGTAGGCAACCTGTAGGGCATTTTCTTAACTAGTGATTGATGGGGGAGGACCCAGCCCATTCTGGGTGGTGCCATCCTGGGGATAGTGGTTCTGGGTTTTATAAGAAAGCAGGGTGAGCAAGCCATGAGGGTCAAGCCATTAAGCAACGCTCCTTCATGGCCTCTTCGTGGCCTCTCCTGGTTCCAGGATCCTTCCCTGTTTGAGTTTCTGTCTTGACATCCTTCAGTGATGGACTATGATGTGGATGTGGAAGACAAATTAACCCTTTCGTCCCCAAGTTGTTTTTTTGTCATTGTGTTTCAGCAATAGTAACCCTAACTACAAAAGGAATATTGTAGTTTTTAAAATAAAGGTTTTGATGGAAAAGGTCCTATCACCAAACTCAAAACTTTAGTTCTCCACATGTCCTTTGCTCTTAGTGAAACATTTATTTTGACCTTGTACCTCTTGTATCAAATCCGTCTCATCTGTGATACTGAGGCAGATATCATGTGCAACTTCATATTGTTCTATAGAGAATGAACTATTTTTCATTAAGTTTTACACCAATTATAGAAAACAAAAACATGTTATGATGAGGAGAAAAGAAGGCCAATCTCAGGCTCACTTTGTTCTGGCCCACATGAACCTCTGATTCTGAATGGATAAGGTCTCCAGAAAGCATTGTTAATCATTTTATAATACTGACAGTGGAGGAGTTGTGTGAAAATTCTTGTATGGTTGCCAAGCGATATTGAATTCATCCAGATAAAATAAAAGTGCAAGGACATATGTAGTAATCTATTAAGCAGAACTTAACTGTTTATATAGAAGTTTTCACTTCCTATGGTCACAAATAATTCCCAATATTAGTCAATATACTTAAATTCTGTGAATACTACATAGAAATGACTATGGTCTGGTTTAGTCTTTCCAACTTAGCCACAAACATGTGGCAATAAAACAACTGTTTAGTGAGTTTTTAGATAATTATTAATATATTATTTTTTAGCTTTACAGTTAACATGTAATTTTTAATAAATATTAAGAAAGATATGATGTTTTAATACATTTATATAATATGTTCATATCACTTAAAATGATTCCTCATATCTTTTTATGTTCCCTATCCCCACTTTCCAACATGAGTGCTCTAATCTCTGCTTTCTGACAACATTTCTTTCTACATTCTACAATGAATTCATTCTGATCCTAAGAACTTTAGTCTCTTAATTAAGGTCCATTTTTTTTCATATGTGTTAAGTTACATAAAGGGTGGTATATGTATTGAAGAGAACAACGGCATCGAAGCAGCACATCCAGGTTTGATTTCTGGCTCTTTTGTTAAACACAGCATTGCGTAGATGTAGGGAATTTATTCAGCCACACTTCAGTTTACTCAGCTGTAAAAGAAGGTGTCAATGGTACTTCATACTGCCCCATTGATTAATCGAAATAGTAGATATACATTGAGAGGGACACATCAGGTAACTAATAAATGGTAGTGATGGAATTAGTGTGTTGTAAAATTCTGTCTTCAGGACAACTGGATAGCTAGTGTTTTCCCAATACGAAAGAACTGCTTTAGTGTTCTTTTGTCTACATTTAGTGGCTCACACATCACTACTGAAAGATTATTTGTAACCATAGTTCTATTTTGTCTTGGGTTTTTCTTCCTCCTCTTGTACTTTTGAATCACAATATTTAATTTTAGGATTGACACTTCTTCTGCTTTATGTATACATGATCCTCTTGTGTAATCAATCATCTTCATATCATAATCATACCATAAGATGAATCAATATGATGCATGTTGTGTTTTTGTTTACTGTGTATTTTTTGTTGTTTTTGTTGTTGTTATTTTCTTCCTGGTATTTTGTTATATATCAGAAACTGCCATAAGAAGGTAATGTAATCCAGGGCTATTTCCTGTGTAATTTTTCAATCTCACCTAAGTTCTCCAGAGTATGCATCAAAGAGAACCTAACTGTGTAAATGGGAAAGCCATGTTCAGTGGCTTTGAGTGGAGACACATGTTCATTTCTCCATGGACTCTCTGTATCTGTTTTCTTTGTGTTGCGTTCTGAGCCAGGTTTGCCTCTGCTTCGTTGCGCACTGATGATAAGTAAATAACTTCTGTCTGTCATTTGAATTCCATATCTCATATTCCCATCTTCATTAAGACAGAAGTCCATAGGACTTCCATTTGCTTCTGTTGGCATACAGTTGTCCAGTAACTTGCTACTGTATTCTGGAGGCTGATGGTGATAGGATGGATTTGAGGGAATGAGCACAGTACCCACTGGTGACAAATGAACTGATGGGTGAGTCTTATCCATGGCTCTGTCCCAGGATGCTTCACTGATCCTGCCACTGTGCCTGTTGATGTTGCCCACTCAGCCCACTTTCTCCAGGGGTCTCTGCTATTAACAGCACAGAAATATTCTTTGGAAGTTGACCATACAGCTTTCTGATTCATCACAAATCCATCAGAAAAAAATCCCATTGGTGGAATATGTTCAAATTTTTCTTCTACAGTGTTAATAATAAAGAATATGGACAGGAAATTCAACTATTTTCTCATAAAATTTACCCGCTACTACTAAACAAGCTAGTATGCAGACATCTAGCATAACCTACCCATCTCTGACTGATAGAACAATGCTGTTGCAAATATATTAAAATAATATAAACATATATGTATTTAAATAAAACAAATTGCAGTATTAGTAACATTTTGATACTTTGAAGAGAGATTTTTTCAGATTAATTTTCATTTTATTTCATGCTGTTCCACACAGTTTGTATTGTTGCTATAGATTTGCTACTTTTCTCCTACAAAATTTTTATTTCAAATTTTGTATCTAACATATGAATGGTATTTTTACAGTTAAATATTTGCATATATTCCACTAACAACAAATCTGGATATATAAGTTTAAAAAATTATAGTTAGATAACAACAATACCAAAACTCTCAGGAAGATCTGAAATCATAAGAAATTACACTACATTTGAGTCTTCTCTAATATATATTTTGAATTTCTAAATATTCTTGTAGAATATACTTTTCTCTAGACTTAAGAATTGTTACATTGGTATATTTCTCATCATGCTAATATGAGGAGGATGAATTTGTTTGTGATTGATGGGGGATATCTAATTTCAGTGTTCAAATGAACCAGGATGTGAAAGGGATAAATACATTGAGTTTGCACAATTTTCTATCTTAGGGATACATCTGTTAGCAGTTTTCATATAGAGAAACCTAGCAAGGTAAACTCTTCACTTCCAGGATAAAAATGTAAGTAGACTGAAATTCCTCTATGTTAAGAGTACACATTTTCTTCACTGTCTTATATTCTTTTCTTAAAAAATTATTTATTACTTCAGGTTACATCTCCATCATAGTGTCCTCTTTCCACCCCTCCCAGTCCTGCTCTCCCACCCTCTACCCCCTATCCCTTCTATCCCATTTCTCTGGAGTGGAGTGTCCCTACATAACAGTCCCCCACCCCAGTTCAGCAGTCATATGAGGTCCAAGAGCCTCCTCATACACTGGGGGCCTACAAGGTAGTACCACCAGGGCAAAGTGCACTGTCTTATATTCTTAAGGCTTAGCTATGAGATTCCTGTAAATAAGGCTACAGTGTTTTGAAATTTGGTGTGAAATATTTCTGTCTTTATGTTTAGCAATGTTACTCAACAAACACTTATTCTATGACAAGTATAAAGAGTTTTAAAATTCTATGGAGAAGCAGCTATGAGGAGGTCAGAGCATTCAGCAGCATTTTAGTTAAGAAAGAAGAGATCTAAAGTACATGGAGCTGCAGGAAAGGAAATGGTCTGCAACACCTATGTGCAAGGCAGAGCTAAGCACATGACATTAATAATGTATGTGTTTCTTGAGCTGATCTTCAGGACAGTGTTGGGATTGATATTGCAAGACCTGGCATTCAGTTAACAACCTGTGAACAATATAGACTACTACTGTTGACTGACTTTTTGTATTCAAGTATGATGGATGCAAAAAATAAACGTAAAGATAATGATAAAAGAAAGATATACATGAGACATTCAGATAACATTTGTCTGCATTGGGGACCATTATACAGTCAATTCTGGGAAGGAGTTGCTACAAGTAGAAGGGATCTTGTATATTTCTTTGACATTAATGAGTTGAAAGTAGATAATTACTTAAGAAATACAGTTTTCAGTCCAGAGACTCCATGTGACCCTGAAACAACCTAGCTTATTAACAGAAATGTTAAATCTTACATTTCTACGTACTGATGGGATGTATAGAGCTATAACTTTTTTTCTTGGTTTGGGAGACAAATGCAGGAGACATTGGTTGACTTAATGATTATTTGTTTCATGGAGAATACTTTGGGTGAAGGTTTTATATATAGCCTTAATCAAAGACAAGTTTAGAAACCAAACAGAGAAAGTATTCTGATTTACCCACATGCCATGATGTTTGCATAAAGCATCCATTTGTCGTTAGCGTAGCTACCAAAGCTGGTGTCATTTTGTGAGTATAGAAGATATTAAATGCTCCTGTTTTAGATCTCAGATTGATCATCTGATCAAAATACTATTTTTTAAGTACTAAAAAGTTATGTACATGATGGTAGCACCTGATGTTCAGTCTAGAAAAGAGATCAATGGAGCAGTGTAGGAATCCAATCATCTCTGAGCATTCTCTCTTCTCTTCAATACCAGGGAGTTTAGCCTCTTGTTTGTGCACAAATCTTAAGAACTTTTGTATGCCTTAGAGTAAGGCTTTCACATTTTTGTCTTTAGCAACAACTAGCATGATACCTGATCATAGAATATATTTTGTAAATATCAGAATAAACCACAGAGTCTGCTGTGTATGTAGGGTCAGAGATGATTGAATATCATTAGTTTCAAAAGATTTCATTTGAATATGTTGAATGAAAAAAATGAATAAATGATTATTCTCACTGTGATCTATGGATTTTTATCACATAACCCAGAGCTTTCACCGCATAGTGTACAGTTCATAAATTCATTTAACTCCAAGTTCCATTGATTATATAACACTGCCAATAAAATATGTTCAAGGGCACATAGCTAAGTATATATTTTGTTATAAACGGTAACATACACATATATTATCATCTTATTAATTAGTTCACAGTTATGTAAACAAAGATTAAATGATTTAAAATTAGATATCAAGAAGAAAAAGAAAATTTCTATATTCCTCTCATAAAAACCTGTTTTATCTATCGGTGTGTTTGTGACTCATGCTGTAAAATACCATTCTGTTGAAATATCTGATGCCCCTCACCACAAATTTGCATATTTGTCATAACTAGTCATTAAAACTAATAATTTCAGAAATATTTCATACAAAAATAATTTTTGTGTAAACACTTAATGATGGATACCAATAGAAATTGATGAAAAGCCATTGCTTACAGCCAGACATGATACTTCCTCAACAAAAGGTGAAGTCACTCATGTGAGCACATTTTCTCTTGCTAATCCATTTTAATTCAATTAAATACAACTGCTCTTTATTTCAAGATATGTTGTTTTCAATTTGCATCTATTGATTCTTTCATAAATTGCAGTGTGTGTTAAGCAGGATTCATGATGTGTGCTGGTTATACTGTCTCATAAAATATTCTTAATACCACAGGCTGCATTTATTTCTCCTTATCGATTCCAGGAGTGTGTATTGTCTAACTCATGTAAGCAGAGGCATATATTCTTATGCTATTTTGTGTTAGGAACTATGACTTAAGGTTCAAATAGATGAATGCTCAATTTGGTTCTAAAGTTTGATTCTTTCAGGCTTTTCATGTCCCCACCTCACTTCATGCTGCTAAGTATAACTTGTGGCTTACAAACAATAGGAAATTCTCATAGAGAAAAAGTTTCTTGCAGAAGAAGCTCTGAGTGTGAAATTGTCAGCAGATTTGGTGTTTAATTAAGATCCACTTCCTGTTCCTCTTTAGATTCTGTCTCACTGTAGCCTTACATAAGTTTAGAGGTAAATACTTTTCTGGGGTTTCATTTACAAAAGCTTTATCCCACTTATGAGGACTCTATAACCCAATTACTGTGCAAAGATACATTATACCCAAATATTATCATACTCAAAGGATTTCTATGTTATGAGCTAAGGTGGGGGACCTAAGAATTCAAAATATAAACATACATATAAATTTTGGATATATATATGTAGTATGCATTTATGATATATATATATATAAGTATAATATATATATATGTCATGACTTCTCTCAATCTTCAAACTGTATCATTTGTACAATTACCATTTAATTTTCTCATGAAAATATAAAAATGTCTTTTGGTAGAATGAGGCTCCAACTCTTTATTTAGACTTACCTCCCTTATTCACTAGGATGAATGATGTCACACCTGTCATTTAGCTTAATATTCCATTCTTGGCAACCGTTAGTCTCCATTAGCTTCAGTGGGTAATGTCATCACTGTCCTTATGATTAAATGCTGCTTAGCACTGTGGATTTCCCAAACTGTGTGACATCTTCCTGGTATGCCATCGTTATCCCCATTTTTATTTTTATAGCCAGAACATGCTGGAATTTGTCTATGCAGTGAAGGGCTCAGATAGATAAATATGAGAAGGGGAGGCTTTCATTTGCTACTGGCATTGTTTAACATTCATAAAAAATTGTTTTATTGCCCAGATGTTGGAAATTTATTAATTATCATATTGGCTCTTGGGCCTGGATCTTGCAAGAGTGATAGTTGATGCCAGAAGCTAAATAACCTTTTGTCATACTGCTGAATAAAGGATTGTTTGTGCTCTCCAGTTGATAAATTATCTCCGTGCCCTGTCGTTATAAAAAGAAACTCATCTTGTTCTCTGGGCTGGAAGGAGATGAGAAGGCCCTAGAGAGCAGAGAGAGTTTTCCTTTCACAAATCATGTGTAGGATGTGTATTGTGGGTCCTGTTTGGAAATTAATGTGGAAAGAACCCAGGACTGGGCATAATATTTTCATTGTTACCTCTGAGTATGTGATGGATTGCCACACATTTGTAGCGTTGAACTTTGCTTTTACCCATAGTAAACTATTTTAAATCCAGAAACCAATTCTAGCATGGAGAAAAGTGCTTTTACATCCTTTCAGGATGATGTAGGAAAAGGGAGCTTAACATTCTAATGTGGTTGAGATAGTATCAGCATTTTCATGATTATTGTGTTAGTTTATAAGAGATTCATGGAAATATTTGCTTTCAGATCTTGTCATTGTATGCTGAAGAGAAAATCCTCAGCTTATCTCTTAAAACCATTGCTTCTAATAAATGGGTGTTTCAGTGTGGCACGGGTATATAATGTGTTCATAGTATGCAAAGTGTCCTGAGAAACAGCTGGAGCACTGAAAACCAAAAAAAAAAAAAAAAAATTAAAAAGAAAAGAATAGCAAAGGAAATATTGGGCCAATAAGGTGGCTCAGGGGTAAAAGCTCTTACCAAATAAGTGCTGCAACCTGAATTCAATCCATGGGTCCCAGGATGGAAGGGAAGAACTGATCTCTGAAGTTGTCCTCCGACCTCCACACACACTCTAAATAAAAGAAAAAAATAAACATTTTCGCTGATTTTTATTGTTAAATTACGTTTATCATGTAAAGCAGTTCTAATTTCATTCAAAAGAAGAAGGAAGTGAAAAGATGCTCTTCCTACATATCCACACCCCACAATGTCCCCACTTTTTAATAGGCATCCTGAATTGCAGTATTGCATAGGTTCCAAGTGATGATTCTATAGCACATCACCACTATGAAAATCTATTATCATTCATTCATGTTAGTCTACATTCCATGTACTGATATATCTCTGTCCTTAAAATATCAGTCAAAATAACCTCAGTATCTTAAGCATCTTCAGAGACTCAACCCACTGAACATTTCCCAACCCAGAGTCAGCAATCTCTGACCTCTCTGCTGTTTCCATGGTTCTACCTTTCTAGTATGCCATATTCTGGAAACTGAACCATATGGAACTCATCTGTTATTGGCATCTTTCAATTAGAAATATATTTGTTTTAAGTTGTTTAGAAATTAAAAGGATGTTCTAGACCTAAGATGTCTTGAGGTTGGTAATGCAAGTTAGGATGGAAACTGAATTAGGTATAGAACTTTAAATTCATCAAGATAGATAGATAATAGAATATTAGTATTAGTTGTCAAATATGTATGGACTGGACATTAAGAATGTATGTTATACCTAATAATTTTCATAATTGTTGCCTAATTGTTCTTATTGTTTTGTATTGTATTTATTATTACAAGAAAAAGAGCCTTTTTTGCTGTTTTTTTCTTTATTTTTTATTTCTTCAAGTTACATCTCAATCGCAGTCCCCTCCATATTCCCCCTCCAGTCCCACCCTCCCACCCTCAACCCCCCATTCTCTTCCCTTTTTTTTTTCTTTTAAGTTTAAGGTATATATTATTTCCCCCTACAGTTTCCCCTTTCAGTCCAACAAATGGCTCTTTCTCTTATAATAATAAATATAATACAGTACAACAGAAGTAATTAGGCCACAGTTATGAAGGTTATATGGCTTAACGTACATTCCCAATGACCAGTACATATGTATTTGGTACTTGACTTTAACATTCTACTATCTAAACATCTCCATGAGTTTAAAGTTCTATATCTGATTCAACATTCATATTAATTGCAACACAATTTTAAAAGCATCTTCTTAGATCTATAACACTCTCTTGACTCCTAAACAACTCAAAATTTAAGTATGAGACTTTATCTATCTGTTCTTCAATCACCTCAGAGACCTGAGAGGGATAAATATATCTGATTTTATAGGAAGTACAGGGTCTGCAGCTTCCCAAACTAAGAAATGACATACCTGTGGCTGCCTGGACAGTTCCCATTTTCTCTCCATACATTACACCATCACTCTTCAGTCATTTGACCCCGCTTCTCTGACAGACATTGATTGCAGAGCAGGGATTATGAAGGACTTACCTACCCTGTCTTGACAGAGCTAGGCTGTCGACTTACCTGCTTCCAGGTTTTGTCCTTTTTGGACAGCATTCTGTCTACAGTTGGAGCAAGGGACTTTTCCTACCAAGAGATAGGCTTGCGACTAATTCAATCATCTCCCACTGGAGATTCTTCGATGCTCATCTTCTACTTGGAGGAGAATAGGGGGTGCTGTCAGGAGTTGATATGTCTTGATATAAAAAATCTAAAGTTACGGAAACATCTTTGAATGCCATATTCTGCAGATCTCTTGAGGTTTTTGAAGAATCCCTATCTATCTCTTATATTAGGGTAAGCAGATGTTGCTTGTCTCTTAGCAGGTTTATTTCTGATTAGCTTAGCAAGTAACTATAATAGGCTGTCATAGTACCTAACAGAATGACTGGCTTGCATAACCATTAGTTTGCATTTCTTAATTATCCTAAACAGTTCATGACAGTTAGTAGTAAAAGGCCAAAACATCACATTTCATTTTTTTTTCTTTACCTCCTAACCCTTCCATCCCATTTCTCTGGGGTGGGGTGTCCTTATATAACAGTCCCTCATCTCAGTTGAGAGGTCGTATGAGGTCCACAGACTCAGAATGACACATATGGCATCTATTCACTTATAGTAGGATTTTAGCTATATAGTAGAAGGTATCAATACTACAACTAACACACCAAAGGGAACTTGGACATAGACTTCTTATTTTTAATTTTTTTATTTATTTTTTATATATTAGTTATATTTTTTCTATTTTTTAGTCTTTTTTATCTATTGTATACTTATTGATTTGTTTGTTTAGTAGTTCTCTCTCCCAGGCAATGAGACACTTTTCACTTAGGGTACTGCATAGATCCCCAATGAATGAAAAAGAGCCTTTTATTGGACTAAAATGGGGAACTGTTGTGGGGGGGGAAGTTACACCTTAAATTTTTAAAAAATGCATATAGGAGGGAGATGGAGAGGAGGGTAGGAGGATGGGAGCAGGAGGAGGAGAAGGGAAGGGACTGCGATTGAGATCTAACTTGAAGAAATAAACAAATTCCGAAAAAATATGTGTTTACGTTTGCTACAAGTTTTTTTATGCCTCCATTTCATTTCTTCTTAGAGCCGAATAGACACTCCATGGATAAGATGTACTTGAATTTATTTGTCTAATCACCTACTTACAAATGTCTTTGTTGCTCCTAAGTTTTGGCCATTATGGATAGAGTTGCTACAATATCTACATGGAGATTTTTAAACAAATACAAACTTTTGTCCCTTTGGGTGTTCACCAAAGATGGTTGATATTATAGTAAGAATATGCTTTGTTTTGGGACAAACTGCAAAACAGCTTTCCCAGCAGTACCTACTGCATTTCTGTCGGCAATAAATGTGATTTCTTCTGTTCTCCACTCACACCATCACTTTATATCAGTGCTTTGAGTTTAGGCTATTCTCTTAGGTGTACAGTAGCAGCTTTTGTAAATGACATATGTTGTTGCTTCTTGGCACTTAGCCTTGTGTGGGTCAGTTATCTGCATATATTTATGGGTAAAGTCTCTTAATATGTTTAGCATTTCTTTAAATTTTTTTGAGATTAGAACATAATTATAAAATTTATTTCTTCTCTTTCTTCCCTCCAAACCTTCACATATACTCTCTTTTAAATTCATGACCTCTTTTGTCATTGACTGTTCGTACATGAGTGTAGAAGTATTGAATTAAATTATTTGCAATATTTAGATTATATTTAATTGATTGGCAGTTGTTAATCCTTAACCCACCATTATAAATGAGCACACAGAGACCTGATGGATTTTAACAAGCCTTGGCCTGGATTGTGAAATCTTAGCCCATCTAAGCTAGTTCATAATTCTATTCCCCAAACATGACCCCATATATACATGTGTCCCCTTGGATTGTTATTCTCCACACTATGCTAATGTTCCAGGCCACATAGAATGAAGTTCTTTTCTCTAACCATGGTATATGTCCTCCTTCCTGCTCTTGGCTTCTTCCTTCTTCTCCTTCTGGAGCTTCTCCTTCCCGTGAACTTTTCTGCTTCAGAAGCTCATGCACCTTAGTCCCCCTTTTCTCTGTCTTTGCCCAGTCTCAAGCCTCAGCATTTATTTAACCAATCAGAGACAATGGTTAACATGAAATGTGGTCTAGCTTAATTTGGTGTACAAGAAGATACTGGGAGCAGCCTAACATTTAGAATCATAGCATCACCCCATAAATTGCCTTCTTTTGTCTCATCAAAAGGCTAATATTTTTTAACTCATATAGTAAAAACAGTAAGAACAAATATGAACCAATTAAGAAAACCATATATAAAAGTTACACACATCACCTATTTGTGTAACTATCAGACAATCTTGAAGAAGAAAAAAAATCATCTATCTTGGTGAGTCTAAAGTTCTGAATCTAAATATTTTCTATCATATCCTACATTTATAAACCTAAAATATTTTATTTAAATTTAAAATATCCTTTTAAATCTTAAGCAACTCAAGTTCAATTGAAATTTTTTATCTATTATGTCTTCAACCCCATCAAAGACATAAGAAAGGATAAAGTTATTATTTGAGTGAGCAGGAAGCATAGGAGAGCAGCTTCCAGAAAGGAAAAATGATAGTTTGCTGTCTAGACAGTCTCAAATATCTCTTGATATGTTTGGAGCATCATCTTCAGCCTTATGACAAAGCATATTTCGCAGACTAAATTGTGCAACAGGAAATAAGAAGGATTTTCCCACTCTGTCTCTGCAGAATCAGGCAATCAACTTACCTGCATTTAAGTTCTGGTCCATCTTTGGACTGTATATAGTCTGTTGAGAGAGCAGGGGTATTTTTTCCCAGAAGGATTATCTTCTGATAGAGATTTTTATGCTCATTGTCTTCTTCCAAATCAAATGGGAGGTGTTTGGAGCTGACTGTCTTAAGTCAAACAATTCATAAAATAATAAAAACAACTTTAAATACCATTTTCTGTACACCTCTGATGATTTTGAAGACATCGATTGATTTATTTATAAATCTGTCTATCTATGTTATGTCTAAACAGGTAAACTGTATATTTGTAACCATTTAATTTCTGTTTAACCTAGGAAGCATTATTTTTTGATAAATTAAGACTAGTATTTGACATAACCATCACCTTGACTGGCCAGCCATCAACCTGTATTACTCAGATTCCTACAAAGATTGCAATAGCAACCCATAAAGGATTGGAAGTAAACCTGTTCTTTGAAATTGGTTTCATATGCACAATACCTTATATAAGAGTTGAAATATGCATATATGTGTCAGAATATAAAATTCTATACTAATGAATCAAAAATTAATCTTATATTTGTATTAATATACAAAATTTTATACCAAAGTGTCAAAGGATAACTTTGTTTTTAGACTAACAATAGCTTTAAGTTTCAGAGCAGACTTGAAGTAGAACTATTCCCAATTTTCTGAGACAGTACCAGATTAATTTTCAAAGTGGTTGTACAAGTTTGTACTCCCACCAGAAATGGAGGAGTGTTCCCCTTTCTCTGCATTCTCATCAACATTTGCTGTCACTTGAGTTTTTGATCTTAGCCAATCTGACCACTATAAGATAGAATCTGATAGTGGCTTTGATTTGCATTTTTCTTGTGACAGGGGATGTTTGGTATTTCTTATATTTTTGGTTGTGAGCCTAGCCTTTAACGGCTGAGCCATCTCTCCAGCCCTGGTATTTCTTTAAGTGCTTCTTAGCCATTAGATTATGCTCTGTAGTGAATTCTCAGTTTAGCTCTGTACACTATTTTTTCCATTGGAATATTTGGTTTGTTGGTGTTTAGTTTCTTGAGGTCTTTATACATTTTGGATATTAGTCCTCTGTCAGATGTGGGGTCAGTGAAGGTCTTTTCCCAGTGTGTGGGTTCTGTATTTTTCTATTGACATTCGTGACCTTACAGAAGCCTTTCAGTGGAACATATCTAGAAAGAATAAAGTCAATATACAGCAAGCCAGTAGCCAACATCAAATTAAGTGGAGAGAAACTTAAAGCATTTCCTCTAAACTTAGGGACAAGACAAGGATGTCCACTATTGCCATATCTCTTCAACAACGTACTTCAATTTCTTGCTAGAGCAATAAGACAGCTAAAGGAGATAAAGGGGATAGAAATTGGAAACCAAGAAGTCAAAATATTCCTATTTGCAGACAATATTACAGTGTACATAGGCAACCCCAAAAGCTCTAGCAGAGAACTCCTACAACTGAAAAACACCTTTAAGAAGGTGGCAGGATACAAAATTAATTCAAAAAAATCAGAAGCCCTTCTTTATACAAAAGATAAATGGGCTGAGAAAGAAATTAGGGAAACAACAGCCTTCACAATACCACAAACAACATAAACTATCTGGTGGTAACTCTAACCAAATAAGTGAAAGACCTGTATGACAAGAACTTTAAGTCCTTGAAGAAAGAAATTGAAGAAGACATCAAAAGATGGAAAGATCTCCCATGTTTATGGATAGGTAGGAACACATAATAAAAATGGCCATCCTGCCAAAAGCAATATACAGATTCAATGCAATTCCAATCAAAATACCATCACAATTCTTTATATACCTGGAAAAAACAATTCTCAACTTCATATGGAATAACAGAAAACCCAGAATAGCTAAATCAATCCTGTACAATTAAAAAAATCTGGAGGTATCACCATCCCTGATTTCAAGCTATACTACAGAGAAAAAGTAATAAAAACATCATGGTAGTGGTATAGAAACAGTGGATCAACAGTGGATCAATGGAATTGAATTGAAGACCTAGAAATGAACTCGCACACCTATGGTCACTTAATTTTTGACAAAGGAGCCAAAACCACACAATGGAAAAAGGACAGCATCTTCAACAAATGGTCCTGGTCTAACTGGATGTTGACATGTAAAAGAATGAAATTAGACCCATACTTATCACCTTGTACAAAACTTGAGTCCAAGTGGAACAAAGACATTAACATACAGCCTGACACACTAAATCTAATAGAAAAGAAAGTGGGGGAGAGCCTCAAACTCATTGGCACAAGTGACAACTTCCAGAAGAGAATACCAACAGCTCAGGATCAAAGACCAAAATTAATAAATGGGACCTCATGAAACTGAAAAGCTTCTGTACAGCAAAGGATACTGTCACTAGAACAAAACACAACCTGCAGATTGGGAAAAGATCTTTAACAACCCCACATCAGACAGAGGGCTAATATCCAAAATTTATAAAGAACTCAAGAAATTAAACACCAAGAAACAAATCAAAAAATGGGAAACAGAGTTAAACCGAGAATTCACAAAGGAAGAATTTCTAATGGCAGTGAGATATTTGAAGAAATGCTCAACATCCTTAATCATCAGAGAAATGCAACTCAAGATGACTCTGAGATTCCATCTCACACCTGTCAGAATTGCTCAGATCAAAAACTCAAATGACAGCACATGCTGGTGAGGTTGGAAGAAAGGTGAACACTCCTCCATTGCTGGTGGGAGTGCAAACTTGTACAACCACTATGGAAATCAGTCTGGAGATATCTTAGAAAACTTTGAATAACCCTGCCTCAAGACCCAGCCATACCACTTTTGGGTATCCTCCCAACTGATTCCTCACCAAAACACAATGACATATCCTCATCCATGTTCATAGCAGCCTTATTTGTAATTGCTAGAAACTGGAAACAACCCAGATGTCCCTCAACTGACAAATGGAAAATCAAATTGTGGTACTTTTACACAATAGAATACTACTCAGCTCTCAGAAACAAGGAAATCATGCAATTCATGGCCAAAGGTATGGAATTAGAAAAGCTCATCCTGAGTAAGCTATACAGACTCAGAAAGAGGCATATGGCATCACTTATAATTGGATTTTAGCCATATAGTACAGGATAACTATCCTACAACCAACACATCAAAAGGATCAGTACCATAGACTTTGTTATCTGTCAATGGGACAGTTTTCCCTAGGCATGCTACCATGCACACCCCCACTGAAAGAGGAAGCTTTTAGCTCTCATATGACTGTTGAAGTGACAGGCAATGATTTGTAGGGACACTCCACATCAGAAGAATGGGATGGGTGGGAGTGAGAGAAGAGGATGGGAGGGTGGAACCGGGAGGGGTGGAAAGAGGGCACTGTGATCAAGATGAAACTTGATGTAATAAATAAACATTTTAATAAAAAAATAATACTAACTGAACAAGGGAAAAAAAAGAAGCCTTTCAGTTTCATGAGGATCCATTTATTAATTGTTGATCTTAGTGCCTGAGTTATCAGTATTCTGTTCAGGAAGTTGTCTACTGTGTCAATAAGTTCAAGGCTTTTCCCCACTTTCTTTTCTTTAATATTTAGTATGTCTGGACTTCTGTCCAAAAAGGACAAAACTTGGAAGCAGGTAAGTCGACAGCCTAGCTCTGCCAAGACAGGGTAGGTAAGTCCTTCATAATTCCTGCTCTACAACCAATGTCTGTCAGAGAAATGGGGCCAAATGGCTGAAGATTTATGCTGTAATGTATGGAGAGAAAATGAGAACTGTCCAGGCAGCCACTGGTATGTCATTTTTTTTAGTTTTGGAAGCTGCAGGCCCTGCACTTCCTATATAATCAGATATATTTATCCCTCTCAGGTCTCTGAGGTGGTTGAAGAATAGATAGCTAGAGTCTCATAGTTAAATTTTGAGTTGTTTAGGAATCAAGAGGGTGTTCTGGATCTAAGAAGATATTTTTAAAATTATGAAGCAAGTTACTATGAAAGCTGAGTTAGATATAGAACTTTAAACTCATGGAGATGGTTAGATAGTAGAATGTTAAAGTCAGGTGCCAAATACATATGGACTGGACATTGGGAATGTATGCTAAGCCATATAACTCTTATAATCGTGGCCTATTTATTTCTGTTGTTTTGTATTGTATTTATAGTTATAAGAAAAAGAACCATTATTTGGACTGAAAGGGAGAGCTGTTGGGGGGAAAATAAATACCTTAAACTAAAAAAAAAAAAAAAA